>JAKSZT010029587.1:1907337-2047069 GCA_026826555.1 Tolypeutes matacus | reverse complement strand
ATTTTGCAAATGTTTGTATGTATTGTGAGAATTTTGATTTTTACCCATAATTAAAAAAAATAAAAAATAATAATAAAAAAAAAAAGAATACCAGTGTCAAGGGAATTTGTTTTTAAAGAGCCAAAGAATAGTTCCTGTGGCATTTCACCTTCCTCCATTTCGTCCCTCTGGGAAATCTACCACCAAGTTTGGGGGCCTCATCCCAACAAAATTGTAAGCATTGTTAGGTTTTCATCTAAGACTTGCTGTAGTACGGCTAGGTGTGACTGGTGATTGCTAACTATCCATGGCTACCAGCTACATCAAGGTTGTAACAGCATTTTTACTTTCTGTACAACAAAAGAAACTTTGTAAATAAAACTTTAACATTAAAAAAAAAAAAAAAAGACACTGGGAGTTGCAGCTCCACCTAGATTTCACATATGGTGATTCTAGCAATGCAAGGAATTATAACAAGAGGTGGAGCCAGTGGCCACTTGACACTTTTGGGGTAGGGAGGGGATGAGCAGTTGAAATACAGGGGCTTCTTTGGGAGTTGGAGGTTGTCCTGAGTACTGTTGTGGCAACGGATGTAGGCCATTTTAAATCAGCACACACCACTCAGAACTGAGTGGGAGAGTGTGGTCTATAGTGTGAACAGTGGTCTATGGTTGGTGGCAAGGCTCCAGGATGTGTAAGTTATTGAGGGTGGTGGGTCACACTTGTGGGAGATGTTTGTGTGGGATGTGGTGGGAGGTGTGGGAGGTGGGCAATATGGGAATCCCAGTGGTTTCCATGTAATATTTTGGGTAATCTAAGCACCTCTTAAAATATTTGTATATATATATATATATATAACATTTTTGTAAGCAAATACACATATATGCATATATATTTATATATCATTTTGCAAATGTTTGTATGTATTGTGAGAATTTTGATTTTTACCCACAATAAAAATAAATTAAAAAAAAAAAAAAGACCCTGGGAGAATATACTGAAGAAATTGTAAACATACATAACAAGATAATGGATATGATTGTAATGAAAGGGGCGATCCAAGAAATCAAAAATACACTGGAAGCACAAAAGAGCAGATTTGAACAGGCAGAAGAAAGAATCAGTGATGTGAAAGACAGTACATCTGGAATAAAAAAGAGAGTAGAACAGAAAGATACAAAGAAAAAAACCCAGCAGAGACTTAGGGATTCGAATGACAACATGAAATGCATGAGCATACAAATTTATGCATCCCAGAGGAGAAGGGAAAGAGAACAGGAGTTTTGGAGGAAATTATGGGTGAAAACTCCCAAGAGGGAAGTTTTATCTCCAAGAGGGAGATGGATGTACATGTTCAGGAAATGCAGCTCACTCCAAACAGTATATATCCTAACAGGCCTACTCCAAGACATTTACTGGTCAAATTGACCAATGCTCAAGACATAGAGAGAATACTGAAAGCAGCAAGAGAAAAATGAACTATCAGATGTAAGTGAAGCTTGATATGATTAAGGCTGATTTCTCATCTGAAACAATGGAGGCAAGAAGGCAGTGGTATGACATAGTTAAAGTACTAAAAGAAAAGAAATTGCAGCCAAGAATTCTCTATCCAGTGAAGCTGGAATTCAAAAATGAGGGAGAATTATAAATACTCACAGACAAACAGAAAATAAGAGAGTATGTGAATAAGAAACCTGCATTTCAAGAAATACTAAAGGGAGTTCTGCAGGTCAAAAGGTAAAATCAAGAGAGAGAGAGAGTTGAAGAAGAGTGTAAGAATAACTAAATAGATAAAATGAGAAATAAAAAGAATATATAGCTTACATAAACCTAAAGAAAATATGCCTAATATAAGTAATTCCTTGACAATAATAACATCGAATGTTAATGGATTAAACTCACTGGTTGAGAGACAGATTGCTAGAAGGGATAAGAAAATATGACCAATCAATATGCTGTCTAAAAGAAACCCACCTTAAATGCAGGGATGCGAGGGGCTGAAGGTGAATGTTTGGAAAGCAATTTTACAAACAAACATCAACCAAAAAAGGGAGGGAGTAACTATTCTAATATTAGACAAAACATGCTTTACATGCAAAACTATTGTAAGAAAGAAAGAAGGACACTATATACTAGTGAAAAGGGTAATCTATCAAAAAGAAAGAACAGTCATAAACATTTATGCACCTAAACAGGGCACTTCAAAATACATGAAGCAAACACTGGAAAAACTAAGTGGAGAAATAGATGACTCTACACTTATATTGGGGGATTTTAATACACATTATCACCATTAGGCAGAACATCTCAACAGAGAACCAATAAAGAAACATAGACTTTGAATAATAGATTAGAGGATCTGGACCTAATAGATATGTACAGAACACTACACCCAAATACACTGGGATATGCATTCTTCTCGAGTGCACATAGATCATTCTCCAAGATAGATCACTTGCTATGCCAAAGAACAATGCCCAATGAGCTCAGAAAGATTGGAATTATACAAAGTAGCTTGTCTGAAATGAAGTTGGAAATCTGTAAGTGGCAAAGAAGCAGATTAGGCACAAAGATATCAAAGTTAAACAACACACTCTTATAGAAAGAGTGGTAATGGAGGATATGATAAAAGAAATCAGTAACTACCTTGAAATGAGTTAAAATGACAACACAACATATCAAAACCTATGAGATGCAGCTAAAGCTGTACTGAGATGGAAATTCATAGCCTTAAAGCTTATATTAGAAAAAGAAGAGCTAAAATCAAAGATATAATAGAGCACCTTCATAAATTAGAAAAAGAAAATAAACTAACCCTAATGGAAGTAAAAAAGAAAGAAATAAGAAAGATTAGAGCAGAACTAAATAAAATTGAAAATAAGAAAGCACTAGAAAAAAATAAACAAAACCAAAAGATGGTTTTCTGAGAAGTTTAATAAAATTGAAAAACCTTTAGCTAGACTAACAAAGAGCAAAGGAGAGAAGATGCAAAGGCATAAAATGAGAAATGAGGAAGAGGTTATCACCACAGGCACCACAGAAATTAAGAGTACCATAAAAGGATGCTTTGAAAAATTATATGCCAACAAGATGGATAATTTAGAGAAAATGGAAAAATTCCTAGAAAAATACAATCAGCTTATATTGATGAAAGAAGAAATTGATGAACTCAACAGACCAATCACAAGTAATGAGATAGAATTAGTTATCAAAAACTGCCTACCTAAGAAGAGCCCAGGAACAGATTGCTTCACAGCTGAATTCTATCACACATGCCAGAAAGAACTAATACCAATCTTGCTTTAAATCTTCCAAAAATTAGAAGCAGAGGGAACATTGCCTAACTCATTATATGATGCCAACATCACCCTAACACCAAAGACAAACAAAGACACCACAAGAAAGGAAAAATATAACACAATCTCTCTAATGAACCTAGATGCTAAAATCCTCAACAAAATACTTGCTAATCTTATTCAACAACACATCAAATGAATTAAACACAATGACCAAGTGGGTTTCATCCCTGGTATGCAGGATGGTTTAACATAAGAAAACCACTCAATGTAATGCACCACATAAACAATTTGAAATAAAAAAAAAACACATAATCATCTCTATAGATGCAGAAAAAGCATTCAACAAAATACAGCACTCTCCTGATAAAACACTACAAAAGATAGGAATCGAAGGAAAATTCCTAAACATGATAAAGATTATATATGAAAACACACAACTAACATATTCAATAGTGATATTAAATGACCTCACTGAGATGAATTAAGCAAATTGAGAAGACTCACAGAGCTAGCGTCTGGAAGATAGGTTACAGGGAATAGAAAGGTAGAAGGTTGTGAGCCAATGCCCATATGGGCAAAATATATGATAAGGTGGAAGTGTGTACTGGTGTAATGGAGGAGAAGACAGTGGTGCAGTGATAATATTGGGTTGGGCGTGGAGGCTGGGTTGGACTCTCCATGGAACTTGGGAAAGGTTTGCGGGAGGGAGCAGGTGTACACTAGGGATTGGTGCATATGTGGTTGAAACTACAATGTTGGGAATGCTCTTTTGACAATATGGCAATGAGGGTTACTGGGTTAGATTGTTGTATGTGGGGAGCATTTGGGACAAGGCATATCTGGGGCAGGATTCTAGGTAGTGTGTGAGTGTACTTCTAGCCATAGTGTGTTATATCAGTGGGTTTAGACCCAAGTAATGAGCAAAAAGGTGGTGGACTCCCACCCTGGGGAGCCCCACTTTGTTCTCAAATAGAAGTATGGGTGTCTTTCAAGAACACAGGTGATGCCGAATAGGGGAGGACAAACAAGTGTGTCAAGCCCTAAGTGTTGTTGGAAGTATCTATGAGTCTTGTCCTTCAAGGAATGAAGCCTGGTCATTGCCATGGATCCCAAGTGGGAGTGGAGTAGATGGAACAGAGGGCATTTTGGGACTAATGGAAGTGTTGAATATGATCTTGCTCCCATGGATACAGTCCATGTTAAATTTCATCAAAATTTATAAAAGTATATGGTTCAAAATGCAAACCATAATGTAAATCATTGACCATGGTTAGTAGCTATGTTTCAATATTTGTACATCAGTTGTAACAAATGTACCATCCACATATACAATGTTATTAATAGCAGAAGGGGAAAATGGGGGGGATGTTGGATATGTGACAGTCCCCTATATTTGGTACGTGACTTTTCTGTAACCTAAAACTTCTTTGAAGACAAAATGAAAAAAGGAAGACCCTAGGGTAGTAAATGGAAGAAAATGTCACTGAACATACAGGACAACAGATCTTTCAGTGATGAAAGCCAAATGTCAAAAAAAAACTTAAAAAAATTTTTTTTCTGTACCGTGGCACCTTCCCCCTCTCACCTACCAGTGTATCAATATTTTTCATTTTGTTTTCAAAGAAGTTTTAGGTCACAGCAAAGTCACACACAGACTACAAGAGGCTTTCATGGTACAGGCTGTACACCAGACATTGCAGTGATAAAAGGCAAAATGTCAAAAAAAAATTTTTTTTAATATTTTTCATGTTTTAAGTACCCCAATCTTTTAATTTTGTTTTATTTTTAGTTTTTTTTTTAAGTTTTCAGGTATTTTATCTCTTGCATTTAAACTTATCATTATTATTTCATTTTCTTATTGATTGTATTTGGTTCTTGTATTGGCTTCATCTTTAAAGAAGCTTTGGATTACAGAAGGCTTATAACTGGGGTGGGAGTGGATCATTGGTGGGGGGTGTCAGGATGGGGGTTTCATGGGAGGAAGTTCATCTGGACATACATACAAGGTATATAAAAATGTTCAAATGTTCAAATATTCATGGGGCATTGTCACAGTGGGTGGAGAATCATTCAATAAATGAGAGAATATTGAATTCCCATCCTGGAGAACTCTGCCACATTCTTGAAGGGAGTAGCAAGTCCCCTAAGTGCAGGGCCAATGTCTGGCAAAGGAGGATGATCCATTGATGGACTCATGTTATTGAGACTAGCCTTACGAGTCTTTGCTCTTGAAATTGAAACTTAGCCTATTTTAATGGGTGCCTTAGGGTTGCCTCCTGAGAGCCTCCTTGTTGCTCAAATGTGGCCTCTTTCTAAGCCAAACTCAGCATATGAATGCATTACCTTCACCCAGTGTGGGACATGATTCCCAGGGAGCCTCCCTGGCACTGAGCTATTACTACCAAGTGCCAACTGGCAATAAGACTGGAAAAAGACCTTGACTACCAGGGGGAAAGGTAAAGAGAAATGAGTTCATATGGCTAAGAGACTTCAAAATGAGTTGGGAGGTCATCCCAGAGGTAACACTTATGCATATCTCAGTAGGACCTCATAGATTTCCAAAGTGGATATTGCCCTAAATAGAGGGGCCCCTGAGGGCTCTGGACACACCTAGGTCCTATGTCAGGGTGGATAGCTCTGGAGTTTGATGCCCTGCCAGTGGGCCCTACTTCGGAATTTGTGCTCCTGAGAGTAACAGAGTTGGACTCACATATGTCTTCCCTGCACATGGTTTATCTGTCCCTTCTATTCAAACCTATAGCTGGTGCTGGAGTTTATAGGTGTACATCCAGAGACTGGAGACTTTGGGCTATCCGTGTGTCAGCTGGGCCCAGAATCTCAGTGGAGCTGCAACTCCTACTCTACAGCTCAATGGACTCACCCAGGAAACCTGCCGGGCAGATGATGATGGACAACGGCCGGCCCAGGGAATGGAGAGAGTAGGCAGCTGCAGGCAGGATAGTCCCATCCATCTTATCCATGGGATATAAGCCCCATCAAAACTGGAGGTGGAGTGGACATCACCTTCCCAGATTCCTCAGGATTGGGGGAAGAGCTATGGACTAGAGTGGACTTACTGGTATTTTATTATAGACATAGTGTGATTCAAGCAATGGAAGAAATTACAACATTGATGTGGAGCCAGTGGCCACTGTATGTTCTGGGGGCAGGGAGAGGGAAAAGCAGTTGTAAGACAGGGGCTTTTTTGGGACTCGGGGATTGTCCTGAGTGACATTGCAATGACAGATATAGGTCACTTTATATCATCATATAACGTGCAGAACTATGAGATGAAAAAAAAAGTCCAAACAAGAGAAGGTGGAATGAAAGAAAAGCAATGGAAGAGGGAAAAATGAAAAATGGAAAGAATTGAGAAACTAAGGAGAAAAAATAAGTAAACGAAAAACAGGAAGGAAGAAAGAGAAAAAAAACAAAAACAAAGATCGTCCAAGAAATAATGGCTTCCCTTTTAGAGCCCTAGGAATTTTGTCAGGCTGTTGGTACTCTTAAATCAATCACCCTGCAGTCTTCCCTCCATGGGTAAGTTATCTGGCTTTAGAGAATAAAAAAAGAATAAAATATAAAAATACATATTACATATAAGACAAAAATTACTCAGATTACCAGTTCCCTGTCACAAGGTGCTCACTGGGTGCCTGACAACCTCTGGGCTATCCTCTGGTTCCCTTCTCTTAACAAGTACTAGGAATTGAATGAAGGCCCTAGAATATATGAGGCAAGCATTCCTCCACTGAGCTAAATCCACTCCACAATTTAGGCAGGCATCTGGAAGCTTATCTGGCTTTCCCAGCCCTCTTTTCCCTCAGGACAGTTGAGCTTCTAACAGTTTGTCTGCTATAACTCCAGTCTTTCTTTTCTCCTGTGCTGCTTTGGTACCTGTCTGCCTATCCCTTCTCTGACCTAGTTTCTCTCTCACCCAGTGTGGTTGTGTATGGTAGCCTGCCTTATCAGATCCCCATTTCCACTCCCTAGGTCATTTCATGCTGGCTGGGGTCTTTTATGAGATTCAAAGGGAATTCAGCTGGCTCAACTCACTGAATTGAAACTACTCTCTGCCTTTTGGCAGAGCCCTCTTCCACCCTAGAAGGAAGACTTTATTCCCCTACTCAGTTGGCTGCAGTTAGCCAGGGATTTAACCAAGGCTATTCACCTTAGGGTGAGTTATATTTGTCATTCCTAGTCACAGAGTGGAGTGACTCATGGGTTTTATTTGGCTTCTTTGTGTCTCTATCCCTCTCCCTCCTGGATGATGCACAGCCCTCTCCTGGTCTGAAGATCCTTAAAGAAGCTTTCTCAGATAGCTTTTTGCCTTCCTTCATTGTTTTTGTGAGAGAGTTGAGCTCTATCTACTCTGGCACCATCTTCCTGGAAGTTCCCAACTATTTTTGTAGAGATGGCTAGTTCTTCTTTTAGTTCTGTAAGCGTTTACCTCATGTATTTTATGGCATCCATGACTGTTACTCCTTCCTGGTGGATTGCCGTTTATATTAACAAATAATGACCTTTGCATCTCTAATAATTTTTGCATTTAAAGTTTGTTTTTTCTGGGGTTTAGCTACCTCTCTCTTTTTTTTTGGTTACTGTTTGCATTAAATAACTTTGTCTTCCTTTCACTTTCAGCATATTTGTATTCTTGGATTAAAGGTGAGTCTCTTGCAGACAGCATATGGATGGCTCATGTTTTTTGTTCATTCTGTCATCCTGTATATTTTGATTGGTGAGTTTAATCCATTAACATTCATTGTTATTACTATAATCGCACTACATACTTCAACTATTTTATTCTTTGACTATCATATGTAATATCTTATTTTGTCTGTCTCTTTTTGTTTACCATTTCTGATAGTTTTCACTGTTACATGCTTTTCCAAGCCTCTCTGTCCTATATTTTCCTTTCAGTCTGGAGAGTTGGAGTCTTGTTTAGAAACTGTCTTAGTTTCTGTTTGTCTGTAGATATTTTAAATTCACCTTCATATTTAAAGAGCAATTTTTCCACATAAATAATTCATTGTTAGCACTTTTTCTCATTCAATATGTTAAATATATCATTTTACTCTCTTCTTGACTCCATGGTTTCTTTTGAGAAATCTGCACTAAATCTTACTGGGCTTCTCTTATATATGATTGTTCACTTCTCCCTTGTTGCTTTCAGAATTTTCTCTCTATATTTGGCATTTAGCATCTTGTTCTTCTTCTTCTAGTTTCTCCAGGTGTGTAATTACCTTGGGGTACGTCTATTCATATTTATTCTGATTTGAGTATGCTGTGTTTCCTGGACTTGTATATTCATGTCATTCATGAGAGTTGGAAAATTTTCAGCCATTATTTCCTCAAATATTCTTTCTGCCCCCTTTATTTTTCTTTTCCTCTTGTAACTCCCATGACTTGTATATTGGTGAACTTTGTGCTATCATTCAACATTCTGAGCCCCTGCTCAGTTTTCTTCCATTCTTTCTCTGTATTCTTCTTTCTTTTACATTTTGGCTCTTCTTTCTTCTGCATCACTGAGTCTTTCTTCTATGATTTCAAATCTGTTGTCTGCCTCTTGCATATTTTAATCTCAACTATTGTGTCTTTATTCCCAAAGGCTCTATTCAAATTCTTTATTCCATTCAAGCTTTCAAATTCTTCTTTTTGCTTGCCCATTGTCTTCTTAATGTCCTTTATTTCTTTAACCATATTGTCTTTCAACTCCTTGATTTCATTTAGGAGATTTGTATGAACATAACTGATTGGTTGTTACAAATCCTGTGTCTCATCTGGAGATTTGACTCGTTCTTTTGCCTGAGCCATACCTTCTTTTCTTAGTATGGTTTTTATTTTTTGCTGATGTCTAGGCATCTGAATATGATGGTGAGGTTTTTTAAATTAATGATTAGTTTCTCTCTCTTTTCTATGGATTTAATGTTGTGTGGCTGGATGTTCTTTGATTCTTGGATCAATTTGTTCTAGGTCTTTAGGATTTCCTCTGTTTAACTGCTCATACCAGGCCATGTACCCAATACTGGGATAAAGAGCAGTTTCCAAGGACCTTGGGAAGAGATGCTGTAAGACCCAACAAGTCTCTTTTATTTATATTTTTCCTCTTTCTGTGCACCTTTCTGGTTTGCCATCAGATGGTGCTCTTTGTCAGACCTCTGAGCTCAAACCCTTGGGGGTAATGTGTTCACTGGAACTCTCCCCTTTTGGATGGTGTAGAAGCAATATCTGGAGAACTCACCCTCAGGGACGTCTTTCCAGAGCTAATCCTCACAAATCAAACTTGATTAAAAGCCACTCTTCTCTCTCAGGCAGCCAGACCCTCACTGGCTGGAAAGGGAGATGTCATAAGCAACCAGTCCAAATCAGTAGGGAGAGTGTCTGAGGAGTCAGGCTATCTTTTGTTTCCTGCTGGCTAACAGGGAAACAATGTCACTGTCCATGGCCTGGAAGGGCATGACAATGAAACATAGTAGACAAAATTTGCAAGCCCAAATCTATATATACCATAGGCTTTGTCCCTTCCTATCCTCTTTCCTAGCAAAGTGGAATTCTGTTACTTCCTCAGTCTGTAGCATCCAGCCAGGAGGTGGAAGACCCAATTCTGTCTGCTCTGAGGATGGGGTTTGGTTATCAGCAGCTTTACTCATGATCTTCCCTACCAAGTTTCCTTCCTTCACCCCTCTCTCTTCTGGGTGGTGTCCAGCCTTCCCCTGTTTTCCTAAGTCCTAAAACAATTTTCTGGACAGTTTCTACCTGTCTGTTGGCTATTTTTCTGGGAGAAAATTGCATCTATATTCATTAGGGATAAAGGTCTTTAATTTTTCTTTTTACATAGTATCCTTATCTGGTTTTGGTGTTAGGATGATGACAATTTCATAGAACGAGTTTAGTAGTCTTCTTTCCTGTTCAGTTTTTTGGAAGAGCTTGAGAAAAATTGGTATTAGGCCATCTTTGAATGATTGGTAGAATTCACCTGTGAAATCATCTGGTCCAGGCCTTTTCATCTTTGGGAAGTTTTTGATGACTGTTTCAATCTCTTTGCTTGTGACTGGTTTGTTGAGGTCTGCTATTTCTTTTAGGGTTAGTGTAGGTGTTTTGTGTGTTTCTAGGAATTTGCCCATATCATCTATATTGTCTATATTTTGGCATACAGTTGTTCATAGTATCCTCTAATGATGTCTTTTATTTCTATGTGGCCAATTGTAATGTCCCCCTTCTCATTTCTGATTTTATTTATTTGTGTCTTCACTCTATTTCACTTTGTCAGTCTAGCTAAGGGTTTGTAGAATTTGTTGATCTTTTCATAGAACGAACTTTTGGTTTTGTTGATTCTCTCTGGTATTTCTTTGTTCTTATTTTTATTTATTTCTGCTCTGATCTTTACTATGACTTTCCTTCAGCTTGGATTTTGATTAGTTTGTTGTTCTTCTAGTTCCTCCAGGTGTGTAATTAGAACTTTGATTTTAGTTCTTTCTTTTTTACTGTGAGCATTGAGGGCTAAAAATTTTGCTCACAGCACTGTGTTTTTTGTGTCCCATAGGTTTTGATATTTTGTGTTCTCAAAATATCTTGAGATGTTTCATTCAATATTTACTGAGTGTTCTTGCAATTTCTTTTTGACCCACTGATTATTTATGGGTGTATTGTATAATCTCTTTATATTTACGAATTTTCCTTATTTTTGTCCATTATTAATTTCCATCTTCATTTGATTTTGATCAGAGAATGTGTTTTATATAACAACCTTTTAAAATATATTGAGTCTTGTCTTGTATCCCAACATATGTTCTATCCTTGACAAGGATCTATGAGCTCTTGAAAAGAATGTATATCCTGCTTTTTGGTGTGCAATGCTCTATAAATATTTCTTAGATCCAGCTCATTTATGATATTATTCAATTATTCTGTTCATTTTTAATCCTCTTTCCAGTTATTTTATCAAATACTGGGAGTGTAGTATTGGAATCTCCAAGTATTACTGTAGTGACATTTATTTCTCACTTTTCTTTTAGCAGTGTGTGTCTCATGTATCTTGGCACAATCAGGTTAGGTGCATAAATATTTAGCATAGTTATTTCTTCTTGGTGAATTGCCCCATTTTTGATATATAATGACCTTCTTAATCCCTTAAAGATTTTCAATTTAAAATATATTTTGTCCATTATTAGTGTCACTACTCTCACTTATTTTTGCTTACTATTTACATGGAATATCTTTTTCCAACCTTTCACTGTCGAACTGGTTGTGACT
The DNA here is from genome assembly GCA_026826555.1 of Tolypeutes matacus. Classification (NCBI taxonomy): domain Eukaryota; kingdom Metazoa; phylum Chordata; class Mammalia; order Cingulata; family Chlamyphoridae; genus Tolypeutes; species Tolypeutes matacus. The sequence goes on along the minus strand of JAKSZT010029587.1, from coordinate 2,035,538 downwards.
GTATGTCATGAGTCTCTTGTAGACAGCATATAGATGGCATATATATATATTCCACTCTATTAGTCTATGTCTTTGGATTCAGGAGCTCAATCCATTAACATTTAATATTATTACTGTAAAGGCATTACATATGTCCGTTCATTTGGTCCTTGGGCTTTCTGTTGCATATCTTACTATTGTCTGTCTTTTTTACCCTTTAATTTACCATTCTTTATTATCTTCATTTCTACACTCTTCCCCATGTCTCTCACACTAGTTTTTCCCTTTTAGGCTGTCGTATTCCCTTTGTACTATACTGTAATCCCTTTTGAAAATCTCTCTTTTACTTCTGGCTTTTTGGTAAGATACACTCTGTTTTTGTTTGTCTGCAAAGACTTTGAACTCACCCTCATTTTTGAAGGACACTTTCTTGTAAACAGATTTCTTAACTGGCAGTTTTTCTCTTCCAGTGCCTAAAATACATCATACCACTTTCTTCTCACCTCCATGGTTTTCTAATGAGAAGTCAGCACTTAATCTTACTGAGTTTCCCTTGAAGGTTATGTTTTGCTTTTCTCTTGCTTGTTTAAGAATGCTCTTTTTATCTCTGATATTTGTCAGTTTGAAAATGGGTGTCTTGGGGTAGTTATATTCAGATTTATTCCCTTTGGGATGTGTTGTCTTTCTTGGATATTGATATTTATGTCTTTCATAAGGGTTGGGAAGTTTTCAGTCATTATATCCTCAAGTATTCTTTCTGCCCCTTTTCAGTTCTCCTTCTGGACACCAATAATGCATATGCTTTTCATTTCATATTGTCAATCAATTCCTTGAAACCCTGTTACATTTTTTCCATTCTCTTCTTTTTCTCTTATCCTGACTTTTTCATTTTGGATGTTTTGTCTTTGTAGTCACTAATTCTGGGTTTGACCCATTCAAATCTGCTCTTTTGTGCTCCTACTGTATTTTTAATCTCATTTGTCATGATTTTCATTCCCATAAACTCTGTCATATTTCTTTGAATGCTTTCAAATTGTTCTTTATGCTCACCCTGTGTCTTCTTAATCTCCTTTATCTTTTTAGTTATATATTTTTTTCAATTCTCTGATATGATTTAGGATATTTGAGTGATTATCACTGGGAAATTGTCTTAAATCCAGTATCTCTTCAGAATATTTGATTTGTCCCTTTGGCTGAGCCATCTCTTCCTGTTTCCTAGATGTAATTTTTTGCTGATGTCTAGACATCTGAACATGTTGAAGTATTTACTCTGACTGCAAATTTCTCTTTTTAGCATTTTTATTTTCACAGCTCTTCTTTGACATTTGATACAAATTATTCTAAGTCCTTAAAATTGCCCAATGTAAGTTATCAGTCAACCCATGGACTCACTAATGGGAGTGCAGATTTTCTCCAAGGGATGTGGGAAAGAGTTCTACATCAGTTTTTCTCCATGCAATTTCCAGACTGTCCAGCAGGTGGCACTGCTTGGTTAAACATTCCACAGAGGTGTTTCTTTCATCCTGTGCCTCTGGTCTGGTCTGAGCCAAGATTCAATGCTAACTCTGATGGCTGGATTCATTGAGAGAAGCCCCCTGACTATTCCACAAATTTCCCTTGTAACAGTTGACTGGGAGGAAGATATCTGTTCCTCTAACAGTCAACTGCAGTAAGCAAGGTGTTTTATCCTGGCTTAAAGTCTTTCAGGGATGGGATTCCTTACCAATGCTATGGGGTTTTGGTAATGCATGCTTGTTATTTTGGGTTCTTTGTCTCTCTATCCCTCACCTTCCTTGGAGTTACATTGCACTGTTCTAGTTTGCTCACCCTCAAATCCCATCCTTTGGAGAACTTTTGGCCCTTTTTCCATTGTTTTTGTGAGAGAGTTGAGCCCTGCCTGCCTACTGCAATGTTATTTTGTTAGACTTCTCCATTCATCTTTTGAAAGGCATATTTGTTGCTCTTATTTTTGTAGGACTATGAATAAAGCTGCTATGACCATATATGTTTTGTGTTTTGAGTGTAAATATAACTTTCCAAATCATTTGAGTATAGATAAAAACTGAGAACACAAGTGCAAGATCACAGTATAAGGCTGATTTTAGCTTTGTTAAACTGCTAAATTGTCTTCCAAATGGCCAGAATTTATCATTGTTAGTTTTCTTGGATCTTAGTCATTCTTATAAATGTGTGTTAATAAATATTTGATTTAATTACTACATTGTTTTTTAGAATTCATTATTTATCCCTTTTCTATTTCTTGCTATTAAATTTAATTTCAGTCCTTATAGTGGGAAATTAATTTTATTAATTACCTATGGCCCAAATCTTAGTGTAATTATTATTTTTTTACATAGCATGCTAAAGAGTATTAGGGGTAAGTAAGAAAAGGGAAAGGGAAGATATAAAAATAATCATGACCATATGAATATGAAAGACACGGTTTTTCAAGAAAGAACAAAAGTAATTGACAACAATTTATCACTTATTATTGTATTGTTCACTTTACTTGATCTTTAAATTCCTGTGAAGAAAAAATGTAGCCAATCAAATTTTATAGAAGAGGAAACTGAGCCTTAGAAACATTCATGGATTTCTTATACACACACACACACACATATACATACAGAGACATTACATGGTTTCTAAATGTGGAGCTGCATTTGATTTCCAGTCATCATGTTCACTTCCTTGTTTTCTGATTTATCATATTTCTCATATTTCACCATCTTTCAGTTTGGAAATGTTCTCTCCTATCAATTTGGATGTGGACTCTCAAAGCCTCTCTGATGATTTTGAAATAAATGAGAAACTAGATAGAGAACCTTAGGAAGGCCATTGTGAATTTGCATCTGGTAATCCTATTCTATTAGATAGGGCAAGTCTGCTTTCCAGATAAAAGCTCAACCCAAAGTATTCCAAGATTGGCTAACACCAAACATCTTTTTCTTTATAATAAGAAGCATGACTGCATTTACGTCACCCATCATCACCAGTGTCTGGTGAGCAATAAAATATCACTGAAACAATAATGAATTTTGTTAAAATGGTGAGCAAATGAACCCTGTTATAACATCATGTGGAGATGGCTCGAGGTGCCTGGATGATTAATTCTCTGGGTCTCAACTTTCTAAAGGAAAATGATAATAAGTCATGTCCAATGGGTTTTCCAACTCTGACCTTCCAATGGAAGCTAGTTCATTCTTTCTCATTTTGTGACAGTATCCATTGCAAAATCTGGTGTTGTAGAGAAGGAAAAATGAGCCTTCCACTATTTGTTCAGAAAAGAAATATTCATGGAAATATCCCCATCCATTGTCAATAGCTTCAGAAGATTTCCAGAAGTCTAATAACCCAAATCCTTATGTCATGAAATGGAAACTGAAAAGTAACTGTTGAATTTATTAATTAATGGGGCACCTCTACCTCATCTATTCTATTTCTTAATATGTCTTCAAAAGTAACAATTATTTTTCATGTAACAAATATAACACGAAAGAATCCTTGTCCATAAGTTCATTCTTTCCATTTCTGCAAAAACACAATTTGCTTTTTCAAGCTCCAAATTTAGAAAAGGAAGGAACGTTTTTAATTGCCCCTTAAAGGCAAGAATATCTGGCTATTCTAAATCATGGTGTTTTTTGATGTAGGTATTTTCTATGAGACTTTATGTCACTTTAGTTGCCATTGTATTTCAAATACCTACATCCTGGAAACTTCCATAAACCTCATCAATGGGCAAACTAAATAATGTAATAAAAATTACCAATTCCTGTAGTAAAATCACCAATTCTGCCTCTGAAGGTGGGCAGAGTGAGTGATATCAACCAGAATATTTGAAACATTTATATACAGGAGTTATGCTCAAGGAAGTGGCATGAAAGAAGGATGATAATAGAGGGAAACAAATAAGAAATAAACACCAATGACTTTTATGGAACACTGGCATTTTTCATTCATGCACATTATGATACATGAGTTATTATCATCATCATAACATGCATGAATTAAAACCTTTTAATATTTAACAAATCTAATTCTGAGGATCCTTTCAACATAACTATCATAGGTGGTCAGTTTGTGTATTATTTATACTATCCATAGCATAACATTCCAAATAACAGCTCCCATATCACCCACTGAAGAGTGGTAATAGTTTCATATTTTCAGAATTCTTCTCTTGTCACTCTACAGGCACCTTCATATTTTGCCAAAACCTTCCCCAAGGACTCTGACACATCTTTCTTCCTCAAGCTGTAGATGAGAGGGTTTAAAAAGGGGGTGAGGATGGTGTAAAAGGCAGAGAAGATCTTATTTTTTATTGGGGTGTTGTAGGATTGTACATATACGTGTACAAGGCAGCCCATAGAACAATGCCACTACCATCATTTGTGAAGAGCAGGTGGCAAAAGCCTTCTTCTTTCCTTCTGCTGATTTCATCTGATGTACTGTGATGAGAATCTGAGAATAGAAAGCAATCAACACAGAGAAGGGGATCAGTAGCATCATGACGCAACAAATGTACATCACCATTTCATAGATGGCTTTATCACCACAGGCCAATCTCAGCATGGTGGGTGCTTCACAGAAAAAGTGATTGATCTTGTGGGAGGCACAGAATAGGAGGCTCATGGTTATTCCCACATCTTACAAAAACAAATGAAAATTTGGCAAGTTGAGGCTTGATTTAAGGGAGTATAATTGGTACTGAAAAAAGCTGGGTGCTAGAAAGGAGTTTTTACTTAGAACTGCTTCTGTTTGTTTGTAATGTGCATACAACTTCAAAACAATTGAGTTAGTCAATTCAAATAAATAAACAACTCAGTAAGAGGCTTCATTATATTTGGGAAATTTTATGAAAAAAAAAACCTTGTCAGCTTCATCTAGATAAAACCATTAAGTTATTGAAACAGCTGAAAATGAAAATGAATCAGAACATAGCTTAGTCCATCTAGTCACTGACCAATCCTTATTTCTTCACTCATATGTTAATTTCATAAGTTAGTTACATACCCAGCCAATATTTACAGAACACTCCATTGTTTACTGTTTTAAATTCTAAGGATGCTGTAATAAGTAAAAAAAAAAAAAAAAAAAATCTGCGGTGACTTATGGTTTCTTCCTGGGAGAAAAAGAGTAAACAAATAACAAAGGACCACATCAGTTCAGGATAATGCTAATAAGTGTTATGTGGAACATTTTAAGAGCAACAATGAGGGGTGATGAAGAGTCGCCATGTGAAGTTCTTGAGGGAAGTTTTCCCTGCAGAATGAAGAACAAATGCTAGATCCCTAAGCAGAAGAAAGCTGGCCATGCTTAAGAAATTAAGTCAATGCAGGCAGAGCATTGTAAATGATGGAAAATTCAGGGGTGAGAAGTTGATTGTTTGAGACTTCTAGGCTAGAGTAAGGGGGCTTCAATTATTTTCTAAGTATTATCAGAATTAAGTTGCACTTGACAATTTGTAACCATTTCACATTTAAGCATATTCTGACTTTTTTTTTGTTCTTTGCATACATTTGAATCAATGATTGTTTCTTCATGGTTTTCTATTTTGAGAACCTTAACTTTATAAGAGGGTAATAGTTGGGTTAGCCTGGAGCTGTACAGGTTGCCCCTCTTTTCACAGCATCCCATCTGGTTTAGAGTTGTTTTGCCCTCTTTGACTCCCAAAACTATCCTGAATTGGACAATAAATCATACGTCTTATAAAGAGACTGTGGAGCTAGACACTTGGTAATAGTTTGAATTGCATTAATGACCAGGATCTAAAAAATAATTTTCATATGCCTAGAAACCCTCCAAATCAGCCCTTCTTGAACTTCTCATTACCTGTTGATGAAGATACAGAAACATTTCAACCTCTCAATGACAATGGAAATTTAGAATATTCAGTTAAAGGGAAGAGATAGACACTATTTCTGTTCAGAAAAGAAGAGTCAGTTGCCCCCCTCTGTTTCAGTATCTGTTCTGGGGCAGGGTCTTCTTTCCCCATTCTGCCATCTTCTGTCCCAGAATTAACTTCCTTATGCAATTGATTAGAAGAGGCAAAGAGTTTTGCATAGAAAGACCAGAAAAGAGAGGAGATTTGAGGAGTTTTCACAGAACAACAGCAGGAAATATGCAGACTCAGGGAAAAATATAAGCTAACTAGAAATTTAAAGTTTTTCCTTTTAAGATTTTCTTAATCTTCTAAGAGAAACACAAACCTAACTGCACAGTGTTGATTACTAGTCTAAGAAAGTCTGAATGGATTAGGTGGTGAGGAGAAAGTACAGGGTGGTAATTTATTCTGCCTCTGTTCTCAGTGGGGATCCAGTAGAAAGCGATAGCATTTGTCTAATGAGTTTTGTAGAATAAGAAGGGGCTCACAACAAAACCACAGGGAATAGTACAAGACCATAATGCTAGGGAACTATGCAGAAATAGACCAACATTCCCTTAGGCTAGTACACTGCCCCTTGGAAGGAAGAGGATTATACACAACAATTAAAGACATGGTTGCCAGTATAAGAAATTACATGAGAGGCAGGTGAGAACAGTGCTGATAACATGAAAATTGTTTTACAATTGTGGAGAATAAAATTTTTTAACAGATCTCATGGTGTCCAGAAGGATAGAGTTTAATCAATAAGAAAGAAAATATATATGGAGTAAAGAGAATACAAAATCAAAATATAAGTTAATTGGCTTTTTAAAATGAGTTATTTCACAAATGTAAGAGAACTATTAAGAAAAATATAGTAATAGAAAAAGTTTATGAAAGGAAGGAAAAATACTTTGTATGCAAATATCTCATTTAATATAAATATACATGGACTTTTATGTGTCCTTGAAGATTATTTGAAGTTAAAGTGAAATAAAAGAAAGGGAGGGAGACAGGGAGGAGGAATCATGGGAGGGACTGAAAGAGAACAGAGAGAGAAGGGCAGAAGGAAGAAAGTATCATCTAGAAGCATAAGACAGAGGAAAAGAAAAAGAAAAACCTGTCACCTACACAGGATAAAATTCAGGTGTACCATAAATATCTCCTTGGTATTGATAAATTCCAAATGAGAGTGAAGAAGTGTCTAAAACGAAGAATTATATTGTTGAAGATAAAAGTGAACTTCCTGGAGCTAGATTACATTTGATCCGGTCTCCACCACCCATGTATGTGATGATCTACTTGTCCTCCTTTAGCTTCAGTTTCTACATGTTTTCTGTAATAAAAAAATTAAAAAAAAAAAAAAAAACATTTGCAAGGACTACATCAGTTAGTATAAGCCAGTTGCTTAGACTAGTGCCTGGAATGTGATAAAAACTGATAAATAAAATCATGTAGGCCCAACTCTAGACACTTGAATGAAGCCTCGTGTCAGCAAAAACAGAATCCAAATAAGTTTTTATACCCTGTAAATGTCACATTTCCCCAGAATACAGAATTTAAATCAGCCAGCCAGCTATTGCAAACACTCTATTCTTAAGACAGCTAGCTTCCTCACTGCTTTGCAACTGCCTTCAATAACCATATTAGGAAATGTAGTCTGCATTAACCAATTAAAATTTCCTCCCAGTGCAGTCCTTTTTCTATCCTAAATACCCATTGCTCTCTTTGTTCTTCAGAATTCCCTCTATCTTGTTGAGGCAGGTTGGTATAGGAAATGAGGGAAGGCAGCTGCTCAGAATAAAGCCAGCAGCATCACAGCTGAGTCCCAGCAAAGAGCATGGCCATGAGACCCCTCCCAGAAACCCCCTGAGGGAAGACAGCTGCTTGAAAACAAAGCTTTAACTGTTACACCTGAAAAGCCCACCAAGACCCAGGTCATGAGATCCCATTTGAAACTCCTGGCCTCAAAAGAAGCCCCAAATAACACCAAACAGAAAGCTTTGCCTATTGGTTCCCTAAAAGCTAACAGTTGAAGGCAGAAATGCAGCCAATCAGGACAGCAAATAGCTGAGATCCCTCCTTAATCTGGGGAAGGGGAAGGTGGAAAGGTCTGAAAAATCCCTACTCCAGGGCTCCATGTTGAGCATTTCACCCTGTATTAGACCCACAGCCATGTATTGAGTGTGTACTTTTCTTTATTCTCATTTCTCAATAAACCCTTTTACTTCTCTCATTTAACTAGCATATCTCTGAATTCTTTCTTGAGATGAAGCCAAGAACCTAGAACCCAGAACATTCCAGTAACATCATGTTGATTGGAATATCCCCAATTCTTGAATGGATTCAATAAAATCTCACCAAATTTTGCTGAAGTTTTTTATTATTATTTTTACAGTTATTTTGGTGGCTGCAAAGGAACCTGAAGGAAACTGCTGATGACTCAGAATAGCCTGAAGGACAGGCATGGTACCCACTGGAACCCATTGTGCTCATTGCCCTTCTCCCTGTCTCCTCAGTCTTTGGAGTCTTGGTTCAAAGCTCCACTCTTTTTCTGTTTGAGCTCTCCATTCTTACTGAGTTCCTGTCCAGGTGTTAACAGAATGGTTATTCTTAGCAGATATTTCCTTTATTAGGTGTCTTTACATTTTGCATTTCTTCACAGCATTTCTGTGTTGGGTTCCATGGCATTTTCCTGCTGATTTGCTATGGGATTCTCATATTTGAAGCACTCCACTGGCAGGCACCCCAGCATCTTTTATGTTTAATAATTACGGGGCAGATCATCATTGAGGATAACTTAGAATTACAATGACCCTTATGGGGCATTTTTTAGCTGAATAAGGTTACTCATCTTATAGGTGCACTTGAAAAGGTAGGCTCCCAATAAGGCAGAATTAATGGGATGTCTATTGCAATTAGAATGCTGAGTAGTCAAAAAACCTCCAAAACTCTAAAATAGCTTTATTAAAGGACTGCATCAAAAACATGAATGAGAATGTAAAGGCCCATACCCTTAGTGTCAGTGAGCACTCAGCATGCATCTTTCCTACCCCAAATGATCCTTCTTTTTATTCACCTCTGACTGTATATCCTTGCTGCATGAACACACAGTCACACTACTTTCCAGATGAGTAAGTTAAACAGTTGTCTTTTAAAATCAGACCCCATGAGGTTACTGGAGAACCACCACAAATAACTTTCTATCATGGCCAAAGGCTGTATTACTAGCTATGGTCAAGGAATTGCCCAAGCCACCAGAAGATCCCCAAAATTCTATGAGGAATTTAAAATCCTATGACTCCAGGCTGCTAGATCTTTATCAGTTTGTTAGAGATTCCCCCTTACAAGGTTTGCAATGATTAACAGGTCATAAGGCTGTGACTCAATTCTAAATAACTGAGCGAGCCACAGCCTGCTTGCATGGAGGCAGTCCATCTCCTCCCCAAGAATGAACAAAGGAGTCATATAACAGTGGGAGTGGAGCAAATAAGGACCTTTACCCCTTCCAGGCCCAGGCACCATCAACCCCTCCCCCATTTCAAGAATACCCTACCTCCTAGCCCACTACCCCTTTAGCCATACATGGGAAGAATTCACTTTTACAGCTCCTTATTGGTCCCAGGCTGTATTTGGTCTCTAACCCTCTCCCCATGGACTAACAATTCCCTGCTTATTGATGTACTATGTAAAGTCATATCCACCTCCTTCCATGGGTGGGCTGAAGTCTAATCTTCACACTCCTTCTTTTGGGAGAACTTCTCAATTAACTTTATGCCTGCAATCATCAGTCTCAGTGTCCCAGTGAGCACTGCTTTTCTCCAACATAATTAATCTACATATTAGTCTGCCCAGGGGAGCTTGGACATGTAAGGCAGACTGTCTGGAGCCTGGGTAAGATATTCAAAATCACAACATCTCCCTGGCACCATCTGCCCATGGTAATGAAAAAACTAAAAAAAATGTAGCTGATTTACTAAAAGCCATTCCTACCTTTTTCTACCTCACACTGATTAGTCGATCATTCAAATCTGTAAATAAAAAGAGATTGAATCTATATATTTTAAAACTTCATTAGATACTTTTTTTTTAAAGTATCCAGGATTTAAAGAAATAGCTCATCTGGTGCCTCTGTTTGTAAATGGCATGTTTACTGAAATAGGGAGACTTACAGAGAATAGGCTGGGAGGCAATGGATGTACTTGAACTTGTAACTACACCTGGACATTTTGAAAGAATCTTAGAAATAGATACAAAACAGAAAAAACCTGCCAAACTTATGTCCTTGCAATTAAAACAATTACAAGGACCCAAACCTAGATGACTAATTGATACATTCAAACAAGTTTTTTAGTTCATAAATCAAACAATGACTTACAAATAATTGTTTAATTTGCTATCAAACTGATCATTGGAAGAGAGATTGCCTTCAAATAAAATGAAAAATACTTTGTACCAGGGAATAAAGGAAACTCTGCTCAATATTGATGGGACTCTGGGGTCCTCAGTGGCCTCTTCTCCCTTATTTATTTGAATGTACAAGGTAAAACGGAATTAAAAATTTATGGGTAAACATGTAGGTTCTTATAGATACTGGAGGCACACTTTCAACCCTGAACCCCACACAGTTAAAACAACAAGTCTATCTAAGTCAAAAGCAAATTAAGAGAGTGGGGGTTAGCAATTAAGTCCAAGGGGAATATTTATCCCAACCAATACAAATGATTTTAGGCCCTTTTACTGAGAAAACTTTTCTCTTTGCTTTATGACTCTGTTCCCATAAATGTTCTCAGAAGAGATCTGCTGTAAAAAATGAGAAGAATAACTTGCTTCTCTCCAGAAGGCTCTCTTTAGAATTTTTGAAGATACTGAAGCAGACCTTATAGTTTCTTTGTAAACTTTATTAGATTTTGAGGCTGGGAAATTACACATGACACCACAGAGCTATCTGTTTCACCAGAATTGCCCATATCCATTACTGATGTAGAGAGATTCCAAAGTACCCAACTTATAAAATTAGATATAGACATACCCAAACACTTACTAAAATTTCTTCATTATTCACTTAAACCAAAGGCCATTGCCAGTCTAATTCTAAGAGTTAAAGAATTAGTATCTCAAGGACGAATTAATCTTTCCCTGCATTAATCCTTGTAATACTCTGATTTTACCTGTATAGAAACTCAATAGTTGCAGATGGCAATTTGTTCAAGATTTAAGAACCAATAACAAATTACTAAGCCTTCATTTTCCTGTAGTTCCAAACTCTAATACCCTATAGTCCAGGGCTCCTCCTGATTCTAAAATGTTTACAGCTGTAAATGGTGTACAGATCTGTGTTCTGCTTTCTTCAGCATTCCAGTAGATTTGGATAGCCAATACCCATTTTCAAGTGGAATAATCAGCAATGCACTTGTACAGTTATGCCTCAAGGATTTATAGAGGAATTTTCTTATTTCCCTCATGAGTTACTTCAAGACCTGAGTACCCTACTGTTTTCTAATGGCTCCACTCTTTTACAATATGTGGACACTTTATTGCTCTACTCTACAAAAGTGAAGTCCTTAAGAGATTCAATCTATTTACTCCAACAGCTAGCGCAAAAGGGACATAAAGTCTCTAAGGAAAATCTACAGCTTCCTAGAAAGATAGTCCATTACATGAGTCATGTTTTAAATACTATAGGAATTTACCTGTCACTGAGAAGAATAAAAATGCACAAGGAACTCCCTAAGCCCATGACAGAAACACAGTTATGGGATTTGGCTGGAAGCTTATTGCCAACTCTAAGTCCTGAATTTTTCCTTATAGGCATCACCTTGTTATAAATTAACTAAATTCAATATACATTGGGATGACTTCACAAACAGGACTTTAAACAACTTAAGATGGTCTTGGGGCTACCAAATTATTCCAAGCCATTTACTCATTCATGAAAGAGCACAGACTCTTGGCTTACTAACACAAGAACTTGGGGGATAAAATCTTTTGGGAAACATGGGAATCCCAGTGGGTTCCGTGTAATATTTTGGGTACCTAAGCATCTCTTAAAATATATTTATATATATACATAAATAACATTTTTGTAAGCAAATGCACATATATGCATATACATTTATATATCATTTTGCAAATGTTGGTGTGTATTGTAAAAATTTTTATTTTTACCCACAATAAAAAAAAAAACCTTTTGCCTATTGTAGCTTACAAATAGTTGCTATGCATTGAGCACAGTCTGTCTTTTTCAAAGCAGCAGCCACATTTGCAAATATAGTTGAAGCATCTGCAGAAAATAATGAATATTTACAAACTCTTCATGCTGTCCAAAGCCTCTTAACCCTAAATTTACTCAAATCTATCCTCTAGCAAGTTGATTTTCTATGAAATCCTTTTACTCTCATCTTTTAATTTAATTATAAAAAAATACAATTCCCTTAAACCTGCTACCTTATGCTCTGCCTGTAGGATGTGATCCTCATAACTTTGAGCTGATTACATGTTAGTTTAGGAATCCCTGTCCTGACTTACAAGAAATACCATTGCATAATTCTAACCTTATTCCCATAGTTGACAGATATGATTTCCAAAAAATTAATGGAAAATTTCAGGCTGGGTATGCAGTCACAACCTAATTTCAACTAATTGTATATGGTCATGTATCTAAAATTACTTCTGCCCCACAAGCAGAACTATATTCTCTTACTAGAGTTTGTATACTGTTATCTCAAACAAAAAAAAGTTAACATTTATACAGACAACCTATAAGTTTTTGGATTTGTCCATATTTTGGTGATGTTATGGAAATAGGTTTCCTTACCTCAACTGGATCCCCTATAAAGAATGGGCAACAAGCCAATGACTTACTGACTGCCATCTTACTTCCTCAATCTATTGCTATTATTAAAATTGAAGTCATATCAAAATAAAAAATAAATAAATAAAAAAACTGAATACCAAGAAAATGCTCTAGCAGATTTCCATGCAAAGATAACTGCAACCAAACACCTTCAGATGTACTCAATTTTCTTTCCTAGACATGTCAATTCCTAATTTTAATCAAATACATTTAGAGCACCTGAGGGTAAAATTATGCAAATTATAAACCATAATGTAAACTACAGACCATGGTTAGGAGCAATGCTTCAACAGGTGTTCATCAATTGTAATAAATATACTACACTAATGAAAGATGTTGTTAATGGAGGAAGTGTGGGAGGAGAAAAGGGTGGATATATGGGAATACTTATATTTTTGATGTGATGTAATATTTATGTAATCAAAACCATCTTGAAATATAAAGTTTTTAAAAAAGGCCATATGGCTGAAAAACAAACTTGGGTAAATGAAGGGTGCATTTTTTAAATTCCAGAAGATGTTTTTGGGAGAATAAGGAAGGTCACTTGGCATTTCCTGAATCTTTAAATAACTAGTCCTTAAAATTTACACTCCTCTTACCATAGTGACAAGGAAATGACTAAAATATTAAATAAATGGTGGGGAAATTTTCATATAGCTAATACCTGTGTTTACAATACATGCAAAATTTGCCAAAAAAGATACGTAAGAAGCACTGTAAATGAAATGCAAACAATTCACATAAAAAAGACTCTGTTTACATAGAGTGGGAATTTATGAAGTTCCAGAAGGTAGGATTCATTCATCTCTTCATTTAGTCAACCCATTATATATAATTGTTATTTTTTCAAATGTGATGTAAATTAAGTTTCAACCCAATTAATTTAGAAATTATCTAACCAGATAAATTTAAGTAAGAGACAGAAAATATTTATATAGATATTCATGAGTTATTTCAAATTAAAATGGAATAAACCACATTCTGGCCATGCTAATTATAGTAGGGGGTGGGGGATAGAAAAACAAGACACAAATGCATCATTAAGAAAAAGAAAAACAATGTAACCAGAGACATAAAAACATTAGCTAATTATTTACAGTAAGAGATGTTATGCCCAATATTATATTAATAAATTTAGAGATGCAAAAGAAAAATATGATTTTAAAATAATAATATGTCCATTATGCATATATATGGGTAATATTCATATATTATTGTGAAATATGTTATATATAAACAAATTCTTAAAAAAATTCTAAACAAGAACAGCAAAGTTTGGAAAAACTGGAAAATTTATTTAAAATTATAAACCCCAAACATTGCTAAATTAGAAAGCATTTCATGCAAATCAAAGAAGAGATAATTTTTAAAATTGTTGCTGAGTATACAAAGTAGGAAATTATTTCCTATTCATTTTATTAGCCTGTGTAGCCTGTAAAACACAACATACCCCATAAGTATAAACTACCCTCTTATAAGTTTAGATGAAAAGGTTATAGGCAAACAGTAGTTATTAATCCCAGTGATACATTAAATGTAATAAATCTGAAGATCTACTTCTATAAACCCACTTACTTCTCTGCTTAATGCCCTTCAAGGCTCCATATTGTCCATAAGCTCAAGCTAAAAGTCTTGAACATGGTCTACATAGCACTACATTGCCCAGACACTCTGCTCTCAGCTCTCCTCTCTGCACTCGGCTCTCCAGGCCTCTGCCAATTCCTGGAACTGTCTCCCAGAAAAGAACCAGACATGATTTTCTCTCTCTTGTCCCAGTTACTGCCACCCCAGATCTCAGCTTGCATATACTTCCCACAGGGACCCTCCCTGGTGTCATAACAGCATCAAATGTCTTCATTATAATTTCAACTTTTAAATACAATTTTAGGATGGTTATTGATCAGTTCTCCCAGTCTAGACAAAAGATCCAGGTGGGAAGACCTTTGTCTGTTTTCCCCACTATTGTCTCTCCAGCATCAAGCCCTCCATAAATGAAGGACCTGTGTTCAAGGGCACTAACTGAACATGAGGAAAAATATTTTGTAAGTTGTTTATTACTTAATTTACTAAGAGTGTTTATTAGTTAATAGGTACTAATCAATGTCTTTTTATAGGAACAAAATAACAAATATATGGGAAATAAAACACCATTCATGATACCAACAAACATAATGACATTACTGGAAACAAAGTAATACTATTCAGATGCAAACTCATATATCTTTCGTTCCCGGATAGATAAACTGTGCTAAATTTGTCAAATCTCTCTAAATCTTTAAATAAAAAACAATTTTAGTTACAATTCTAGTAGTATTATTTTCTAGAGAAACTTAATGAAATAATTCTAAATTTGATCTTGAAAAATGAGCATGTGCTTAGTTTTCAGGGAGAAAAATTGTTAATTGACAGCTTATCAACAGGAAAGAAATAAGGGTCTAGAAATAAATGTTCTCCTCCCTCCCAAAAGAAAACCATATGATATATGTGAATGTTGCTCAAATTAAAGGCAAGATTTCAAGTATGTGGGAAACATGGGTTTTATAGTAAGTATGTGAAGAAAAAAATGCAAATTAGAGGTAAAGAAATAAACTTTTAAAAAAATCTCACAATCTTTAGATAAAGTGGCTCAAAGGCTTAAGTACAAGAAATAAATATATATCTAGAAGATAATTTTGACTTAGTGTTGGAATCTCTTCAACAAACAAATGTATTAATTTTGTAATCAGAAAAATATATTTTCAAAAGATGACCTTAACATTTTGAATTTTCAGTGTGAGGAGGTGGGCATTCTCATATATCAGTAATGTGGGCACACATTTTTTAAAAATCTGGAAGTGTTCAGCAATATTAGTCAAAACTATTTAAAATGAATCTATGTTTGAGCCAGAAATTTCACATTAATGAATTTATTCTGAGAAAATAATTAGATAATAGCTTGAAGATGTGAGTAAATGCCAATATGTTAATTGAAACATTGCTCTTGATAATTCAAAAAATCTGGAAACAATCTAAATCATCAGTTATGCCAGGTTGACTCAAATATTTACCAATTTATATTACATTCATAATAGTGATGTAAATATAGTTCTCTAGACATGTAAATATCTGCATAATATATATTTTTATTCAAAGGCATGGTATAGAACATTATATTAAATGAAATATATATGCAAAGAAGAGGAAAACAGAAATTTACATTTAATTTTTAAAAATATACATGTATAGAGAAATCATAATAACCATTACTGGCCCACCAAATTTTGGGTTAAGAAAGGAAAGAAAGAAACCAAGGACAGAAATCAGGCTAACGTTTTGTCAGCCCTGAGACCCTGTTGAATTAAATATGAATCATTAAGGAAGCAGGAAGATATATTTTATTAACCTTGTACCGTCTTTTTTTTTTTTTAACTTTTTAATTTTTTTAACTTTTTAAGGAAGTACTGGGGATTGAACCTGGGACCTCATACATGGGGAGCAGGTAATCAATGACTGAACTACACCTGCTCCCCCCTGTACTATGAACTTTATGTTTATGCCTTTTCAAATAAGTTGGACTAGAACTTATCAGGCTTCAGATTTCAATAAAGACTTCTAATGTTTCTCTGTGAGACTTTATCAACTTCTGAACACCAAGCACACCATTCTTTCCTTGCCCCATGAAACATCTTGAATTGGCTTTCCACAACTTGCCACAGGCTGGCTAATTTTTTTTTCACACTGTGTATTTCTGCCTCCCCAACAACAACTTGAATTATTGAGCAGTAGATCCATTCTTTAAATATTGTTTATATGCACCGCCATTATCACAGTCTGGCATATAATAGGTAGTCTGTACATTAACTGCACTTTCACAATTCAATGATTCCTTTATTTAACCTTTTCCTATTTCTACCTTACACTGTTACTTGGAGGACAAAAATGTTGTAAATATTTGCTTTAACATCCTCAATATCAAATGGTACCAAGGAATTAACCTTAAAGACCTCTTGAGTCAGATCAAAACTGGCCTCTGGAAAATAAATATAGCAAATGATACCACCCAGAAAGACAATAGGTCCATGGGAGTTATCAGGTCACTTCTAACTTACAGGGTGCATTATATCTGCACATTAAACACAATTTGATCAACCTACCCAATATCAGTGAAAATGGTTCCCATCTTACAGATAATGTGTCTTGATGTATCCAAAATATGTTTTAAAAGTGAGATAAAATTAAATCAGTTAAAGAAATAGTTACTGACTCCAGCATAAACTGGCAGTACAATTTGCCATTTTATTGTCTCTAGACTAAAACTTGTTTAATAAAGTCATGTTCACTTTAAGCAAGTGAATCTTTTGTAGCAAAAGCCACAGAAAATGTTAAGACTTTCCCAAGGGTTTCCATGATGATTTATGACCAAATGCTGTCTCATTTAAATGTAAAAATTCCATAAAGAAAAAAAAATTCTTTTTTAAGTGTGCTTAATGAATACTTTGGCAATATCCAGAAATATCCCAATAATAACCTATGTTTTTGGTTTGAGCTTTGTCTGCAGTTTTGATTTATTCAATTCAGTCAAAATATTTTTGCCTCTGATATTCTGGATTATATTTTATGCATTTTCAATCCAATATTCTTAAGCCAAAGAATCCCAATGCCTCATACCTACATCAACATTCTTATTTTCTGTTTAATCTATTTATTTCTCACCTGAAAGATGTCAAGCAAGTTGGTGTGAATGGAAAATGCATTGGAATATCTAAATTTTCTTAAATTAATAACCTTTCTTACTGATTCTTCTACACCATTCCCCATTTAATAAAATTATCAAAAAGAGACAAAGGGCTTTCTTACCCTCAGAATGGAGGTGGATGAATCTGATGACAACATTTATAGGTGTATTATATTTAGAGAGAGGAATAATTGTTAAAGGCAAAATTGGTTACAGACAACTTCACAAGAGATTAAATCTTAGAAACTGAAGTGACAAAAGGAAACTCCTTTTTTCTTCCTGTTTTCTGTGTTCATATTGTATTTTATCCTTCCTTGAAAAGATGACAGGAGATTCAAGTTGAAAAGACACAAAACTTCAAAAAGGAGAGTCTTAGAAATATTTAAAGATGACCACTAAACCTGAGAAATAGGTTTTGTAATTCAGCTCCACAAATATTTGGGGCACGCAGCACCCAGTGACTCAAAGAGAGAAGAGATTAAATAATATAAGGAGTGACATCAAAACCATTCTTGGGATTTCTCACAGAAAAAAAGAAACTGCATTCTATGAATCCAGAGATATATCAATTAAACTAGTTCTGGTTGGTACAGAAAACTTTATCTGAAATGTCTAAATAACAGTCAAAGTTTATACTCTAATACTAAAGTGATTGGACTGGCCTATTGCCAGGTTTTTGTGTTGTTTCAGTCCTCCCTGTCCATTTCTTTTAATTAAAATCTTGGAAGAAACTGTTTTCTGAATGTTTCATCACAAGACTCATTATGTTTCTCTTTCCCTTAGAGGGCAAATTAACAATAGTGGAAAAATTGCCAAAAGAAAATAGGAGAACATTTTTATGTGACCATTAATTTCTCACTTTAACAGCATTCATGAGCTTTAATCCTTTCATTGTTCCTACATAAAGCAATTTCCCAATAAACATAATTCATCAGATTACAAATATTGTTCTAAAATGGCACCGAGACAACTTGTGTCATCAACAAATTCAATGAATACACTCATCAATCTGTTAAGAAAACATCAGGCACATTCTGTTGTCAAACTTGCTGACAGGATAATTGATGTGAAAATCCATTTTAGAGAAATAACTGTCAAATGCTCTTAAACACATGGCCAGAAGTTAAGTTGATGAAAAAATGCTTCATCTTCTCCAATATGTAATGAAAGTGGTCCTAGATAAATGATGCAAGAGTCACCTCATGAAAATTCACTTAGAAAGGAAAAATGCCTAGGTAAAACAAGAAGACTTTAATCCTGAAAAAATCATATGCTCTTGTTACCTTGATGAGCAGCAGGCAGTGTAGAGATGTGTCTTAGGACAGTTTTCCAAGAACATACCTCAATCCAAACTACCTTGGGAACCACAATAGGACCAGCATATAAACAACCAACCTGGGATTCCTTCTCTGCCACAATTTATCCAGCATATATCATTGAGACAGAGAGTTTGACAACTAAGCTGGCTTGACAAGTAAGGTAATGAGAAACTTGGGTACAATGATCCCACAGATTCTTATACTTTCAATAACATGGAAATAAAATGTAGTCTGAGAAAGGATGTTCCCCACTCTTGGTTCTCTTTCTTACATCTCCTGGAATTATATATATATAAAAAAGACCAGTCCACATAATTCAATAATTCTTTACATAAATTATTATATTGTCTTGCTTTAGGTCAAAAGGGGTACATCCTCAGGCATGCAAATACTGAGAAATTATATTGTCCATATAAAGTTCCTGAAACAATTATTAAAATTATTTAGTTGATGAATAAAGTTTGATAACCTTTATCCAAACTGAACTGATGTAATGGGAAGACAGTCAAAAATATTTATTGAACACCTGTATGTAAGTAAAATAGGTACACTTTATATAGTTTAAGGACTAAGGAGAACAAGGAAGGTAAGGAAATATGAAGTACTGAAAGGATCTGAAACATCTCATTTAGAAGGAATATTTTTTAAAAATCCTAAAAAAAATGAGGAAGTGAGCCATGCAGATATACACAGGGAAAAGCATTCCAGACAAAGGAAACAACTACTGCCTGATGCATACAAGTAATCATGAGAGAGAAAAGTGGCTGGAACAGAAGGATAGTTGGAAAAAGCAGCAGGACATAAGGTTAAAGACTCAAAGAAGTGTCTTCAGCTTTCATTATGAATGACATGGCAGTCTTTGGAGGGTTATAAAAAGAAAAATGATATGAAATGGCTTATGCTTTAATTAGCATGGCTAATTTCTTGAGAATATACTATAAGAAGTCAAGGAAAGAAGCAGGAAGTCAGTAGGAGGCTGTGGCATAATCTCTATGAGATAGCAGTAGCAGGAACCATGGCAGTCGAAGTGAACACTTGAAGAGAAGTGGTCATTTCTGGGTATATTTTTAGGGTAGATCAAATAGAATAAATGAATAGAATGGATTGGTGTATAAGAGAGAAAGAAGAAAGTCTATGTTGACTGCATGGTTGTTGGCCTGAGTGCCTAGAGAGGGGATTTGCCATAACTGAGTTAGAAAAGTACAAGATTGCAGTGTTACTGAAAAATCAGGAATTCCGTTTTGCATGTGGAAAGCAAATGGAAATGTGAGTAACACTGTTTATGCAATTCTGGAGATCAAGGAAGAGGTCTAAATTGGGGATGAAAATTTGGTTGACATGAACTCATAAATAAATTTCGAAGCTATGGCACTGATGGTGATCCATTGAAAAACAAAAGTACACAGAAAAATAACGGTATTGGAAGAATTAGCTCTAGAATATTCTGGAAAAAAAACTGTTCAGGGAAATAAAGAACCAGCATTGAAACATGTGATGAAGATCCTTTAATTATAGGAAAAATTAAGATTGTGTGTTGTTCTGGGAAACAGGAAGAGTGCTTCAAGAAGAAGGGACTGTTCAACCATGTCAACCAATAGATCTACTATAATGACTTTGCAAAATGTAGGTAATGGCAATTTTGATAAGATGTACTTGTAAAGTCTTAGAGAGAAAGGCTTGATTAAAGTATGTCAAAAAAAGAATAGAAAAAGGGAAATTGGTGATGCAGGTGTGGACAACCATTTTAAAGAGGTTTTTTTATATATATATAAAGGAGAGGAAGGAATGGGCTTTTAGTTGAAGGAGGAAGTGGGATCAAGAGAAAGTTTTACTTATTTTTTTTTAACAAAGTTTTTATACAATTGAGAACATTACTGGGGCGAAACATAGCTAATGCAGAATAGGAAAGAAATACTAGGGAAATTGTCCTTCACTATGTGAGAGGAAATGGGAACTATGGCAAAAGTACAGGAGCTTGCCTTCACTGGAAGCACAGATGCTTTATACCTCATAAGGAAAAGAAGTGAGAGTAATACACACCCAGAAGCTGATAGATGGAGACCTGATATACATGATTTCTAAGAAACATTTAAGGCCTGCTTCAGAAGAGTGATGAAAATTTTAAAGTAAAACAATAAGTATGAATATAAGTTTTACTACAGCCATGTTCAACTCTGTGGATGCAAATGAAGAATAGATTGAGAGTTGGAACAAACAAGTTTGTAGTTTCACAGTGTAGCAGTTTGATATTATTTATGAATTCCAAAAAAAGATATGGATTATGTGTGTAAACTGGTCTGTTCTTCTGGGTGTGATACACTTTGATTGTATAATTCAGCTAAGATATCTTTGAATAAATTATATTAAGATTGGGGTTTTGATTTAGCCATGTCAGTAGGGTGTAACTAAGGGTTGAGTCTGTGCCCCCTTGATGGGCTATATAGACAGACACTCACTCAGGAACACATGCAGAAGAAGATAAATGGGAAAAGAGAAAGAGCTGCATAGATGCCAGAGGAGAGAACATTGATCCTGCAGCCCTGGGAAGAGAGATGAGCCCTTTGTCAGCCTACAGCCAAGATCAGAAGAAACTGGGCCCATGGGACCTTAAGAAGAAGAAGGAAGAAGAGACCAAGCAAAGACTGCCTGACATCTTGCTTCAACACAGAGCAACAGATTTTGGTGAGAAACCAACCTTGAGTTGGACTCCTTAGTGCCTTGTAACTGCAAGCTTTTACCCCAAATAAATACTCTTTATTAAAACCAACAAATTTCTGGTACTTTGCATTAGCACCTCTTTGGCTGACTAATACACACCAGATGAGTGTGATGAACAGAAACAGGGTGAAAAAAGTGGACAAAATATAAATAAAAGTGATAATACTTTTTAACCTATCATTTCAAGCTGGATAAGGAAAGACATAGTGACATGAGAGAAGTAAAGAACAGTAAAAGTTGACAGGATTAGTTGATTGGCATTCTTTTGGAAGTTCAATAATTGTGAGATTTGGGGCATTAGGGATTATTTATTGATTACAGTTACTAGAAATGACAACAGCTAGGATTTGACTATGTGAATTAAAAAAGTGTTTGAGGTAGAATATAAGGTAAGAGCGACAGGAAGAAATACATTGTCACTGAAGAGGAAGAGAGAATGACTTTAGAGGCTAGGGTTTTAGAGTGAAGATCTATAATGATAGCAAAGTTCTCAAAAAGTGAGCATAAGCCAGAGGGTGGAGCTCCAGTGAACAAAGAGGAACGAATAGGTGGGTGATAAATGACTATAACCAGGAAAACTAGGGTGTGGTACATAAGATTCAAAATTGGCTTTTCTTGAAGAGGAAATCTTATTTACTCCAGGCCCTATGTTATGGAGGTATGGAAAATCAAACAACCAATAATTGAGGGGGGAAGCAAAGAAGCATGATGTGGTGGTTAAAATTACAAATGATGGGTTCAACTTCCTAATTTTGATTTTCTGATTTAAAACTTTGTAGCTAAGTAGTCATCATGAGTAGCTTAAATTCTGTGCCATATTTTTTAAATAATAAACTTTATTTTTAAAGGAGTTTTAGATTTACAGAAAAAATTCACCAAAAGTATGGAGAATTTCCATATAACCTCTCCCACACTAACATACTCCCCTATTATTAATATTTTACATTACTGTGGTACATTTGTTAGAATTAATGAACCAATATTGAAGGAGTGCTGTATAGTTTTACAGGCTTTGACAAAATTAAAATGTCATAATCAGACATCCAGGAAGAAGGAGGATTAGAGAAGCAGAGGGATCATTTCCTTCCTAGAAAAAGAGCTAAAGGATAGGCAGAGACTGTCTGGAGGGTTGATCTTGGGTTCAGGACACCAGAAGAGGGTGAGACACCACCTAGAAGTGAGAGGGGCAAAGGGAAGGAGTCTCAGGTGGCTGTTGAGTAGATCTGAAGAAGCGTCTTGTGCTCATCTCCTCACTCAGAGGAAATAGCAGTCTGCCTGGCTGTAGCAACTGTGGACTTCAATGGCTGCACACAGAGGGGGTTGTAGCAGTCTTCTTACACCAAGAAAGAGAAGAGAGAAGTACACAGCCTAAAGCAAATTCAGATTTTGGCCAGAAAACTTTGTCTGCTGCATAGGAGGGGTCACAGACTTCCAGGACATGTGAGGATGAGACATTGTTTGCACTGAGAACAGGCAAGGAACTAAAGATAATTTGATTTTCCAAATACCTTCATTACTTGGTTTGGACAATTAAACAGGGATAATCCTAAATATCTAGAACAAGTTGAATCAAGAGTCAAAGAACAGTGGTAGCACATAGCTACTTAACTGTAAATCCCTAGACAATAGAGAGAAACTGAACATCAATATACACTCAGCATATGAATCAGATGCTTAGACAGCAGCCAAAAGTTATAAGCCATATTAAAAAATGAAAGATATGACTCCGGCAAAGGAACACATTAATGTTCCATACAATATGCAGGATTTGAAAAAAACTAATTGAAGATGTTCATACAAATCTCCTAAATAAAATCTTAAAGTTGAAGGACAGCGTGACTAAAGAAACAAAATTTTAAAAATCATTAATAAGACACTGAGCAAGCACAAAGAATAATTGAAATCCTTGGATAGAAAAAAAACAGAGCTTATGGGAATGAACAACTCAATAAGTGAGATTAAAAATGCAATAGAGGCACACAAGGACAGATTTGAAATCATGGAAGAAAGAATCAACAATATAGAGGACAGAGCAGCTGAAATTGTAAGGAGAGAAGTACAGAGAAAAAATGGAAAAAAAATTGAGCACGGGCTCAAGAAGTTGAATGATAGCATGAAATACAGAAACAAATGTATTGTGGGAGTTACAGAAGGAGAAGAGAAAGGAAAAAGAGGCAGAAGGAGAATTTGAGAAAATAATGGTCAAAAATTTCCAAACTCTCATGAAAGACATGAATATACATCTCCAGGAAGCACATTGCACTCCAATTAGAATAAATCCAAACAGACCTACCCAAGACACATAATATTCAGAATGCCAAATGCCAAAAATAAGGAGAACATTCTGAAAGCAGCAATGGAGAAGCAAAACATCACATACAAGGGAAGTCCAATAAGAATTAATGCAGATTTCCCTTCAGAAATCATGAGGCAAGAAAGTGTTGGTACGATATAATGAAGGTACTGAAAGAGAAAAACTGCCAGCCAAGGATTCTTTATCCAACAAAATTTTCCTTCAAATGTGATGGTGAGTTTAAAATATTTACAGATTAAATAGAAACTAAGAGATTTCTTAAACAAGAATCCAGCTCTGGAGAAAATATTAATGGGAGTTCTGCAGCCAGGAAAGAAAAGAGAAGAGAAACAGAATTAGAGGAGAGTGTAGAAGTGAAGAATATCAGAAGGGTTAAAAAAAAAGAGTAAAATGATGGACAAAAATATAATATGACATATGATATTGATGACTAGCCTTATGAGTCTTTGCTCTTGAAATGGAAACTTAGCCTATTGTTATGGTGTGCCTAAAGGTTGCCTCCAGAGAGCCTCCTTGTTGCTCAAATGTGGCCTCTCTCTAAGCCAAACTCAACATATGAATGCAATACCTTCCTCCCAGTGTGGGACATGACTCCTGGGGATGAGACTCCTAGGCACGAATGGATTGCTACCAATCACCAACTGGCAATGTGTCTGGAAGTAGACCTTGAATAAAAGGGGAAAAGATAAAGACAAATGAGTTTATATGGCTAAGAGACTTCAAATTGTGTCAGGAGGTCATCCCAGATGTAAGGCTTATGCACATATCAGGATCTCATAGAATTCCAAAGTAGATATAACCCCAAATAGTGGGGCTCCTGAGGGCTCTGGAGACACCCAGGTCCTATGTAAAGGCAGATAGCTCTGGAGTTTGGTGCCTTGACAGTGGGCTGTACTTTGGAGTTTGTGCTCCTGAGAGTGACAGAGTTGGAATCAACTATGTCTTCCCTGCACATGGCTCATCTGCCCCTTTTATTCAAATCTATACTTGGTGCTGGAGTTTGTAGTTATACATCCAGAGACTTGAGTCTTTGGGCTGTCCATGTGCCAGCTGAGCCTGGAACCTCAGTGGAGCAGCAAACTCCTACTCTACAGCTCATTGGACTCACCCAGGACAACTGTCGGGAGATGATGATGGACAGCAGCCATCCCAGGGAATGGAGAAAGTCTGAAGCTGCAGGTAAGATAATACCATTTATCATCCCCATGGGATATAAACTCCCTCTGAATTAGAGGTGGAGTTGACATCACCATCCCAGACTCCTCAGGATGGGGGGAAGAGCTATGGACTAGAGCAGACTTACTGGTGTTCTACTACAGACATATCGTGATTCAAGCAATGGAAGAAATTACAACATTTATGTGGAGTCAGTAGCCACTGAAGGTTCTGGGGACAGGGAGAGGGAAAAAAAGTTGTAATATGGGGGCTTTTGCAGGACTTGGGAATCATCCTGAGTGACACTGCAACTACACATATACGCCATTTTATATCATCACATAACATGCAAAACTTTGTGAGAAAGAGTGTAGACTACAATGTAAACTATGGTCCATGCTTAATGACAAAGCCAGGATGTGTTTATCAATTGCAATGAATGTGCCACACTAATGAAGGATGTTTATGTGGGAGATGTGGGAGGTGGGGCATATAGGAATCCCTATATTTTTTTAGTAACATTTATGTAATCTAATTAGCTTTTTTAAAAAATAAAATAAAAATCAAGAAAAGGAAAAAAAAAACTTCCCAAAGATGCAAAGTCCAGGAACTGATGGCCTCACAGGGGAGTTCTATCAATCATTTAAAGGTGATCTAATACCAATCTTGCTCAAGCTCTTCCAAAAAACTGAAAAAAATTGAACAGGAAAGAATGCTATGAATCCAACATCACCCTAATACCAAACAAGGTAAAGGTACAACAAAAAAAGAAAATTATAGACCAATATCTCTATGAATATAGATGCAAAAATCCTCAAGAAAATATTTGCAAATAGAATCCAAAAGCACATTAAAAATTATACACCATGATCAAGTGGGTTTTAGCCCATGTATGCAAGGGTGGTTCAACACAAGTTAACAATTTGTGTAATAAACAACATTGATATATTAAAGAAGAAAAATCACATGATCCTCTCGATTGATGCAGAATAGGCATTTGACAAAATAAAGCATCCTTTCTTGATAAAATCACTCCAAAAGATAAAAATGGAAGGAAGATTTCTCAATATGTTAAAGTGCATAAATGAAAATTCTACAGATAGCATTGTACTCAATGGTAAAATACTGAAAGTTTTCCCACTGAGATCAGGAACAAGACAAGGATGACCACTGTCAACAGTATTATTCCATATTGTTTTAGAAGTTCTGGCTAGATCAATTAGGTTAGACAAAGAAATAAAAGGCACCCAAATAGGAAAGAAGAAATAAAACATTTACTTTTTGCTGAGGACATGATCGTATATCTAGAAAATCCTGAAAAATCTACAGCAAAGCTACTAAAATTAATAGGCAAGTTCAAATTTATAATAGTGACAAAAAATTAAATATTTAGGAATAAATTTAACCAAGGGCTTAAACTACCTGTATTCAGAAAAATACAAAACATTGCTAAAATAAACTGAGGAAGACTTAAATAAATGGAGGATATTCCATGTTCATGGCCTAGAAGACTACATATTATTAAGATGTCAATCCTACCCAAATTGATTTACAGATTCAATGCAATCCCAATAAAAATCTTAAGAGCCACTTTTGTGGAAATGGAAAAGCCAATAATAAAATTTATTGGGTAGGATAAGGGGCTCAAAATAGTCAAAATGTCTTTTAAAAAAAAAAAGAAGAAAGCTGCAAGACTCTCACTTTCTGTCTTTATAACATATTACCTAGCTACAGTGGTAAAAACAGCATGGTACTGGCATAAAGACAGACACATTGACCAATGGAACCAAACCGAGAACTCAGAAATAGACCCTTACATCTAAAGTCAAGTGATTTTTGATTTTCAAGCTTTCCCAGCTGGGCCAGAACAGTCTATTCAACAAATGGAGCTAGGAGAACTGGATATCCATATCCAAAAGAAAGAAAGAAGATCCTATCTGACACCTTTTACAAAAATTAACCCAAATTGGATCAAGGGCCTAAATATAAAAGTGACAACTATAAAACTCCTAGAAGAAAATGTAGGAAAACATCTTCAAGATGTTGTGGTAGGCGGTAGTTTCTTAGACCTTACAGCCAAAACAAGAACAACAAAAGAAAAAAATAAATAAAGAGACCTCCTCAAAATTCAACACTTTTGCACCCCAAAGGAGTTTGCCAAAAGGGTGAAAAGGCAGCCAACTCAATGGGAGAAAATATTTGGCCAACACATATCTGAAATGTTTAATTGCCAAAATATACAAAGAGATCATACAACTTAACAATGAAAAGACAAAGTACCCAGTTAAAAAATGGGCAAAAGAATTGAAAGGACAACTGGCCAAAGAAGAAATACAAATGGTAAAGAAACACATGAAAAAATATCACTAATGATTAGGGAAGGGCAAATGAAAATTACAATGAGATATCACTTCACACCTACTAGACTGGCCGTTATTAAAAAGTTAGAAAACTATAAATGTTGGCATGGGTGTGGAGAAATAGGTTGCTTATTCACTGCTGGTGGGAATGTAGAATGGTGTAGCCACTGTGGAGGACTGTTTGCCAGTTCCTAAGGAAGTTGAATATAGACTTGCCATGTGACCTGGCAATAGCATTACTAGGTATATACCTAGGAGACTGAAGCAGAGACATGAATGGATATCTGCACACCGATGTTCATAGTGACAATATTCATAATTGGCAAAAGTTGGAAACAGCCCATGTGTCCATCAACTGATGAATGGATAAACAAATTGTGGTATATACACAAGATGGAATATTATGCAGTGGTAAAAACTGAATTCATAAAACATATGAAAATATAGAAGAACCTGGAGGACATTAGGTTGAGTGAAGGAAGCCAGATACAAAAGGACAAATGCTGTATGATTGTGTAACTATGAGCTAAATATATTGTGCTATCTCATGGAGTTAATAATTAGAATATAGGTCAAAGGAAAATAGATTGTGGGTAGAAGATGGAAAGCTAAGTGCTAATCTGTGCAGAATTGGTTAAAAGTTTGTAAATCTTTGGAAATGAATAGAAATGGTGAAAGCACATCATTGTGTTTTTAACCAGCAGAGCTATTATATGGGTAAGACAGTGGTTGAATTGGTAAGTCTAAGGTCATGTATATTACCATAAGGAAAGCTAAAAAAATTAACCTGAGTCTTTGTAACATAATGAATCCTCACCGGAAACATGAATATGTGTGATATTGCATATATGACTGTTTTCACAAAATATAAATACAAATATACTCTAAAGAGAAGGAAACAGAAGAGCAGCTATGTACAACAGGAGAAGCAAAGAAAGATTGAGAGGTGATGAATTTGATTTGTTTATTGTTTATTATTATTATTATTATTGGAATAATGAAAATCCTCTAAAATTAATGAAGTGATGAATGCACAAACTATTTGATTACACTGAATACCATTGTTTGTACACATAGGATAGATATATGCTTTATTAATATGTATCAATTAAAAAAATACTTTGTTGCACAGATAAAGCAAAGTAACCTTAAAATGAACAGGAAACCAGAGGTGTTGGAGAGGATGTGGAGAGACAGGTTCTCTTCTTAACTGTTGGTGGGAATGTAGAATGGTACAGCCACTATGGAAGTCTGTTTACCGGTTCCTACAAAAGTTATATATAGATCTACCATGTGTCCCTATTAGGTATATACCCAAAAGAATTGAAAGCAGTGACATAAACAGACATTGCACACCAATATTCATAGTGACATTATTCATAATTGCCAAAGTATAGAAACAACCCAGGTGTCCATCAAGTGATGAATGGATAAGCAAACTGTCGTATATACACAGGATGGAATATTATTCAGCTGTGAAAAAAGTGAATTTTGAACCATATGACAACCTAGGTGAACCTGGAGGACATTATGTTGAGTGAAGGCAAAAGCCAGATATAAAAGGACAAATGTTGTATATGTTAGGTCCAGAGCTCTCACCCTGCCTCCCCTCTACCCCTCCATTCCTCTCCCTCCCTCTTCCTGCAGGTTCCTATTGATATGAAACCAGAGCTCTGGCCTCCACTCCTTTCCCTGAGCATTCCTGTCAAGATGAAAGTAACAACCCAAGTCAGAGGGATGATAACACCTAGGATGCAGATGGAACTACAAAGCTGTGATCCTAACGCTACAAGGCTAGCAGAAATCATAACAACCTAGCCCTTTTTAGTCTAGCCCCAGAACGAGTTATAAAAATCCCCTTCTCCCTGTTCCTTGGGGCTTCAGTCTGTTCAGACTCAGCCTGCCTGCTAAGCTCTCTCTCTCTTATTAAAGGTTTTGCTTAAACTGACCCCAGCTCCCAGTCTGATTTCTAAGAAGCCTCTCTTCCTCAGCTTCGCTCTAAACCTAGGAGTATGATTTTGTTATTATGAACTAGATATAATGAGCAAACCCATGGAGTTAATAGCTAGAATATAAATCACTAGAGAATAGAATATGATCAGGGAATGGAAAGTTGGGATTTAATCTGTGCAGAATGGGTAAAAAGTTGTAATTATTTGGAAATGAACAGAAATGGTGAAAGCACATTATAGGATTGGTAATTAGTGGCACTAACATTTGGGTATGATAGTGGTTTGTTTTTTGGGGTTTTTTTTTTTTTTGGAGTAATGAAGTGATGAATGCACAAATCTATGATTATACCAAATGCAGTTTATTGTACACTTTTGGTAAATTACACGTTTTATTAACAAAAGAAAATAGAGTGGGTTGGGGGAAACATACACCAAAAGTAAGATATGGCCTATAAGTAGTAGTAAGTAGTAAGTAGTATTTTGATGATGCTCTTTCATAATTTGTTACAAATGTTTCACAACAATGCAATGTATTGGTGGTGAGATGATGTATGGAAGCCCTGTATGATGTTATGCATATTTGTTTTGTAAGTTCACAATTTTTCCTATATACTTATTTTTTTATGAATGTTCATGAATGCATTATATAGTTCATTAAATATTAAATGAAAAAATGTAAAACATCATATATCCATAATTGCAGTATCAAACAGAAAAATCTCAATGCCCTGAAAATGCCCTGTGTTCCACCTATTCATCCTTTGCCCCTCCCTTCTGAAACCCTGGCATCCACTATATTTATATGAATGTTACAAGTTCTCCTATTAACACAAAATTATAACTACAATAATGATAAATCTATACCTCATTTTCTACAGCTGTAAATGTGGAAAATGATTTACCAACCTTTTAAAATTATTGCTAGGATTAAATCAGATATTTCATATATGTTTAGGAGAATGTCAAAGAGTGGATGCCCAATATATTATTTCATAATAATGATTAATATTATGAAGTACAAATTTTCAATAAGGAGAAAACTGACTTCCTTATTAAACAAAGTACCAATGAGCAGAAAATTTTTCTAAATATTTACATATTGGTATTTGATGGTCACCAAAAAAAAATAATATTTTCTCCACCAAAGATTGGAGCTAATGGAGAAACACTGGGATCAGGCAAAGAACTTGCTAATGTGCCTTGAGTTGAACTGCCACAAAGGTACAAGGACATCTACATACAAACACCATATTTCATGATGAATGGGTCAAGCAAGTGTTTGTAAATGGCCACAGTTTAGTCACAAGAAGCATGACTGTACAGCTTGACACGACCGTCACAGTTTTACCTATTTTCATTGTATTCCATCATCTTATTGCCTCCTTTCACTCTCAAAACTTCCATGGTTTGGAGAAAAATGAAAATAGTCACCTTTGTCATTAGATATTGTGGCAAAAGGGGGTTTTCAACACCAGGTATGGAAAAAGAAGAATGAAATATTTTCTCTGAAACATCTTTGAACCAATGTCTCTATTTCCTGTCTTATCATGTGGTAATTTTAGAAAAACAGACCTGGTTATGGGAATTTAAAATATGCAATAATAAGCTTGATGTAAAGTAATGAATTTCCCACATAATGTGTGCCCTGAGCCTATACACCGAAACACAGATCCTTCCCTTTTATTTAGAATATTACCTTCATTTAATTTTGGGATACCACTTTCTGTTTTCTCCTTTCTCATCAAAAGCTTTTCATTTTAGCCCCCTTGCCTGGAAAATCTACATTTGTCAAACTTTTACCTCTGTAGTGCCCAGTGCTCTTTCCTTTGGCGTCTTCTCTTCAAAGGTTCTCATTCCATGGGAGACTTAACGCTGTATCATGGCTTTAATTGTCGTGCACATGCTAAAAATTATGAAATAGAAACCTCCATCCCTAACCTCTTTTTTGTACTTGGGACTTGAATATCACACTGCCTCCTAAGTATCTCCTCTTTTCTAATTAACAGCTCAAACTTCCATGGTGGTTCCAAGAACTGCTCTCATTCATAAAGAAGAAAGTAGTCACAGAACAGACATCAGTCCTTAGTGAGTGTGCCACCCTGATATGCAAGAGTAAATAGGGATGGAGTAGACTCCTCAAAGGTTCCTGGTTCTGTCTTCCAGGAGAAATTTCCTTGTCCTTGTTCTTTGTAGCATCCTGTCTTCATCCTCTCAAAGGATCTATCTTCTGCATGTCAATCCTTGAAAGGAACATTTGAGAAAAGATCCACTTTGTGGGTTCTACTGTTTCCAAGCCTACTTATGCTACCATGGCTATCAGCCTGTTTGTTTATTTGTTTGTTTGTTTTAGGTTTATGTGTGTTTTGGTAATTAAAATTTATGATGTATTTGCTTCCAGTAAATTCCAGGTGCCAGTAACAACAAATATATTCTAAACACAAATTCCTAAGCCTGATTTATTTCATCATTTCTTCCATGCTTCTCTCCATTTGAATACATACTTTAAAACAATCAGGAAAAACAAAAATATAGGTGTAAAGATCACACCTTTAAATGGATCATTGCTTAAGAATATTTACTGTATCATCATTGATTAATGAAAACTTTTGCTGGAACATCAGTGCCCAAAGTCTTTTCAATGCCTTTCCTTACTACTTATAGTATAATAGTAGTCAGATTTTTCAAACCCGACAAGGTCTTGAACTTCTGTACTCCATTATTCCATTTCATTTTATTGCATGTTGACCGTTCTCTTTGTTCTAACCCTTTGCCATAGACAACCAGCAGCCATTAACAAACATACTCAGTGTTCTTTATCCCACCATCTACCATCTGATTACCTAATTAAGTACACACTTTTAGGTTTACTGTAATGTCAGTAACCACTCAAGTTACAACTTTGGATATTAAATGGTGTAATTAATACAAGTTTCTCCAGCAAACAATTCTGAATTTTTTGTGGCCTTATGTGAAAAGTTTTTTCTTTTACTAGAGAAGATCCATTCTAGATGCTCTTAATTGAGCAGCTTTTCAGCATGGCTTTTATCCAAAAAAAGATTGTGGTCTTATTTCCTTCCTTCCCAATGAGAATCCTCTACTGCAACCCTATATATTCACATGAGACAAAATACCAGAGAAAGAGTAGAGGTTCATGCACATCATTCTTCAATATTTAAGGCTAGAAATGACCTGCACCAAAGATTCTATTTGCACATATTTCTAAGAGTTATATTTGCAGGTATAAGTGGGGATGATAAATGAAGTCCACTTACAGTAATAATTCTATTTTATAAACACATATGGCTTATTTATTCTGCATTCAGACATCTGTCCAAATGACCACTTAAGAAAGAGATCCTCCTTGACTACTGAATATATGATATAGCATTATCAAGTACTCTATATTTTATTACACTGACTTATGCTTACTCCTTTGACATTAATCCACATGACGTATTATATATTTACTTGTCTATTACTCCACCCATAAAGTCCTAAAACCATTAAGGAAATTTGTTTTGTTTGCTATTTAACTCTCAGATCTAGAACAGTGCATCTCACTTGTAATGCTTTACAAATATTTCTAGAATAAATAAAGAATAGAAAACAATATTAAGCAGTTTGACAAAACATTGTGAAATTCAGAAAGTGACAAAAATTCCACTTATATTACATGACAAAAAACTTAATATATTCATGTGTACACAGAGATTAACAATGATATAAATTTTAATTTTGTTATAGAAAAATTTGTAAGAATTATCTACCATTTAGTAAAGAAAAAATGAATAGAATTTGAAATCATTTAGAAAATATTATTTATATGATAACACTTATATGATTTAGTAATTTGAACTATATTCTTGAAAAGAGGAATATCTAAGAAGAAAGACAAGTTACTGGAAAATAAATTAGAACCATATGTATAGAATTTTGGTGTGGATGTAAATTTAAAGGAGTATAGTAGAATACAAATATTTCATATTCAGATATGTGTATGTAGAATATTGACCTTGATGGAGATATATCATTCACATTAATTGTTGCTTCTAAGAAAGGGTGGTGGAGAGGAAGGAGACACAAGGTGATATATTGATTGAGATTCTTTTATTTAATGAATCTTTTTATTCTCCAATACCATCACTCTGCTGGATACAAGAGGGTTGGGATGAAGGAGATTTAACTTTAAATTCACCAGTTAATGGTATATTAGAATCAACTGATATAACAAGCTTCCTTATGATTACTTAGGACCTTTCTTGGAATTGTCCAGTCCTCCAGAATCCTAGGTCTCTCCTTATACTCTTTTCCATTCAGGCAATTGTATGTCTTCTGGTGGAGGGCCCACAGTGTCCTTAGATAAACCAGTATCCACTGGACTGTCTTCTCTAGCATTCAAGTGGGTCTGGCCAAGCTTCTAATTTGGTTTTCACTGAGGCATGATAGTTGCTCTTTGGAGTTTTGGGATGACAGGTTAGCACTGTCATAGTCTTCATACTTTACCTCTGGTTGGGAAAGTTCCTTAACATCAAAGACAATTCATTCACCACTTGCTCCATTCTTGATGCACAAATATGTCTTAATTTTATCCCCGAGGCTCTCGGGAAATTCTAAATTACTTATATGCCATAGCAACTACTCTAAAGACATGAATATGTGTGTGTTTTATGAAAATTCATCAATTGAATCACTGGGTGTTATGTAATAGTGCTAGTAAGAATGACATGAAGAAATAAAGAAAACTCCATGCAGATTAAAGAGCTGTATATAAAAATCAAAGAATGATATTAGAAAATGAGATAGAAGGTATTTTTAAAATAATTTCAGGAAGGGGAACATCTTTCTAATAAAAAATATTTTATAATATCAGGGAGTGAATGTATTTGACTCAAAAAATCTGGACAACACAGAAAACAATAAGCATACATAAAAACCTCACTTGTAGAAAAGACACTACATATATAACAAAGGATTAGCACTAATAATATGAAAGGAGTAAGAGCAAATCAGGTAGAAGACAAACTATCCAGTCAAAATATAACCAAACTTTATAAATTGCATAATTCAGAGATTAAGAGGTGCTACAGGGAAAGATACTAAATCAAACTTTGTTAGAGAAATATAAATACAAACATAACATATAATGTAATCAATGTCATTGGTAATAATTTGTAAAGTATTCCTATTTATGATTGATTTCATCAGGATCAAGGTAGACAAGGTAATCATTAATGAGAGTTTAAGGATGGGTGGAATTAAGGAATCTCCATCAAGGAATTGAGAATGATCAAAACTATTGCCAGCCTTAGGCCTGAGGAGCCAATGAGGAGGGGCAATCATTTCCAGGATCATGCTGGCCATGGTTGCAGGGGAAGAGTGTCTCTGACACCACAGGTGGAGGATATCAGCCCCTAACGGACAGAGCTGGGGGAAAAAATGCCCACACATCAGCCTCCTCCAAATCTCCTGTCTCTCACCTGGGTCTCTAATTGACCAATTAATCCAGAAGGCAGGAGGACAAGTAGCTCTTCTCCAAGTCACAGAACAGAAAAGGAAGGACAGACAGGCAATTGGGGAGGACAGAGGCTGTCCAGTGTAATGAGGATATGAGAAATATGTCATCTTTCTTCACTGATGGGAGAGGCTCAATTGGTCTAGCCTTTTCAATATGCATACTAGCACTCTACATCAAAATTTAAAAAAGAAAAGCTTTGATCATTTGAACCATTGAATCTGTTCTTGAAATTCATTCTACAAAATAATCACAGGTTTGAACAAAAATTTTACTAGTCATCAAAATAAACAATAGCACTATTTCTTATTTTCATAGAGCTGCTATAACAAAGTACTACAAATTGTTTGGCTTAAAACAAGATAAATTTATTGTCCCATAATTCTGGAGGCTAGAAATACAAAATCAAGTTACATGGAAAAGACAATTCTATGACTCTCTCCAGGCTTCTGGCAATGGCTGGCAATCATAAGTCTTCCTTGACTTATGATATAACTTAATCTCAGCCTATGTGGTCACATAACTGTCTTCCCTTTCTCTCTCTACATCTTCACATGGCGTTCTCCTCCCTGTGCATGTCTGTGTCCAAATTTCTTCTTATTAGGACACCAGTCATACTGTATTAGGGTCTCACCCTACTCTACGCTGCACTGATTTCAACTTGCCTAATTCTATCTGTTATGACCTATTTAACAATAAAGTAACACTCTGGTACTAGGCATCAGGATTTCAACATGTTTTTGGGGGGACACAATTCAATCCATAAGACAATTTAAGTTTATTAATAGCCTATCCTAAAATTGATGACATATCAATCCTAGGGAATATGATCCAGTCTTCTTAATGTACTTGAACTACACAAGATAGGTTATTAAATAAATAAAAAAAAAAAAGATGTTACTGGTGATTACTTAATTTCTCATAAAAATGTTTAGGTTTTATAACTTCAGGATCTTCTTACTCATAACATTAGTGGTTATACTTTCTGAACTTAGTATCAAACATATATATAGAAATCATTTATTTCCAGAATCTATCCTAAGATGAAAAAAAAGGAATATAAATTGCATTGAATGTGAATTTCAATGTATCTAATTTTGTTTAAGTCTGATTTCCTGAGCCATTTCTGGAAAAATGGTTTTATTTCTGTTTCTTCTAACTTATCCCTTGAACATACTTAAGAAAGGAGATAATTTATGAAAAATGTAACAAGCTTCATTACCTACTTATATATTGGTTTATTTATAAATTTGGTAAAAAATTCCAATCACAGTCCTCAATTTGCATTGAATGATGTAGGAATCCTGAGATGTGTGATATGTTTAGCATGTTATTGAGGCACCAGAAGCATAAACGCATGTACAAATTCTGACATTTGAAAATTTTAAACTCACTTCACATTTTACTTTACTGTAAAATTACTAACTTGACACCATAGGAAAATTCAGTTGCCAGAATCAATTTCATTTCATTTAGGAACTCAGGATATAAGAAATTTGGAGCAAAAATTTTCATCCATATCTAGAAATTTTGAGTATTAGATATTATATTTCATTTATTGTAAAATTTTCCCAACTGCATAGTTCTTGTATATCTTAAAAGAGACAATGAAAAAATGTTTTTGAAACATTTACAAACAATAATAATCCATTGTTCTAAATATTTTAATCAAAAGGTTTTTGATTTGAGGTAATGTAAAGGAAAAAATCATTTTTGGAAGAATAAGTGTCCACAATCTAATGAATTCGTATTTGTTCCTCATTTCTTGGGTTTATCATAATAGTTCAGGAAATTGAAGGGCTATACATACACTTGTCAATCATTTCAAAATTTATAGCGTGTGCATATTTTATTCAGTTGGTTCAGCAAACTTACTGGAAATTGTTTTCCAACATCTTTAACCAAAACATTTCAAACTTTTGATTTTACAGTCATGAAATTATGGAGTATATCAATGGGAAAAGGGAAACTACTTTTGAAACCACCCAATTTTTCAACCAATTTGAAAATGATAGATACGCAACCATATCTGTGGATTTATTTAACAGATTCAATAAGGCCACAGTCACCCCAGTCCCTTGCAGAGTCTATTTTCATCATCAGTCAGCTCACCATTGCCTCTCCACTGGTCTCCCTGCTTCTAATCTTGCACTTCGATTGTTTATCACTAAAGTAACATTTCCAAAATTTAAATCTGGTTGTAAAACTTTGAATTACAGAAAGAAGTGGGGCTATAAATTGTATCAAGAAAAAGCAAGCTACTAGTGGATTCACCAGTCCTTCTTGGTCAATGTTTTGACCCAGTGCCCCTGCAATGCCTTTTTCCTGGCATCATGTCACTGAGTTCACCCCCCCATTCCCAGCCTCCTGTACTCATCTGAGGGTAACATGGAGTCAATTGCAATATTTAGCTAGAGGGATGTCTCTCAGATGTCTGTTTGGTTGTTGTTGCGTTAATGGTACACTCATATTTCATAAGTAGAACTGATATCTTATTATCAACAGCAATCTTTGAATATGACTGTCATATCAATGTGGGTTATTTATTGCACATATTTGCATATATAACTATATCTACAGTTCAAATTACTTGGGGACAGTAACCTTGAATTTTTCAAATTTTAATCTCTTTTAGCTATGATTTTGGTTTATACCATAGCATAAGAAATGTTTGCCAAATAAATGAGAGATTGACTATTTTATGAATTGCCCCTCTGTATTTTACTAATAAATCACAACTTCAAAACTAGCTCAAATGTCATCTCATAGATATGGAACTTTCCCTAAATCATCCTTCCACACTGGTAAATATTTTCCCAAATTCACTAATGTAGTCATGGTCCTAAATCTACACGTTACTAATAGTTTCAGATCATTAACATCCACCGTATGCCTTCAGGATTGGACCCTGTGGAACACGGAAGCTTTCCATAAAGGTGTGCAGTTGACTGGATTTTCTCGGAAATGAATAGGAATGTTGGAGTGACCATGATTTCTAAGCCCTTAAGTTAATTACATTGCCACCAAACAGAAAGTATGAACTCAAAAAAAGGAGGGGGGGGGCTGATATTTTAATTATTCATCTGGAAAATGTTATATTTCAGAGAAGTAGAAATAATAAGAATAGTACAAGAAATAAAATATACCCATTCACCTAACTGATGTATTGTTAATATTAATTTATATTATATCCCCTTTGTTTCCCTCTTCTCTCTCTCCTTCTCTCTTATGAGAGTTAGTTGCATACTTCAAGAACTTTACCTCTAAATATTTTCATAATGTTTTTCTTACCGAATTATAGTGCAGTTACCAACTTCAGTGAATATAATATCAATTAAATATGATTGTATTATATATTTTGAATGGAATAAAAATATAATAATGAAGAGTTTCCTTTACAGGGAAACATTCTTTAAAAAACTATGATAATGAGATGGCACACCATGGCATGGGAGTCTGAGGTATAGCATTGACGTAAGATTCTAAAATTTTTATCTATTGAGAGGAAAAAAAAAATGGGTACTATATAAATTTACTACTTTATAGTTTCTTGAGAGAGAGATCCCAAACTCAACATTTTCTTCAGAGCTCCTGTGACATCCTTATTCCTAAGACTGTAGACTAAAGGGTTTAGTACAGGTGTGAGTATGGTGTAAAAGAAAGATACCACCATGTCTTTCTCTGGTGTGCGGTAGGAGCTGGGGAGCATGTAGGTGTAGATTGCAGCCCCATAAAACAGGATGACCACAGTCATATGGGAGGAACAGGTGGCAAAAGCCTTCTTCCAGCCCTCTGCTGAGTTCATCCTATGAATGGTGAGCAGGATGAAAAAGTAGAAGCTTGAAATGACTGTCACAGGGATAAGGAGCATGAGGACACAGAACAGGTATATAAGTGTCTCCACAAGTGAGGTGTCAGAGCAGGAGAGCTTCATTATGGCAGGGACCTCACAGAAGAAGTGATGGATCTCATGGGATCTGCAGAAGGGGAAGGTCATGGTAATGGGTGTGAGCATGAAGTCATCTACCAAGCCTGAGAACCAACAGCTAGATACTAGGAGGACAAAGACCCTGTGGTTCATGAGGATAGAGTAACTTAGTGGATCACAGATGGCCACGTACCAGTCATAGGCCATGGTACCAAGAAGGAAAAATTCTGATCCTATTAGTGTCACATAGTAGGCTATGGATATTAATTTCTCTCAGCACCATTTGTTGAATGGACTGTTCTGTCCAAGTTGGGTGGGTTTGACAAACTTGTTAAATATCACCTGACCGTAGATGTGAGGGTCTGTTTCTTAACCATCAGTTCGGTTCCATTGGTCTATGTGTCTGTTATGCCAGTACCATGCTGTTTTTACCATTGTTGCGAGGTAATATGATTTAAAGTCCATAAGTGAGAATCCTCCAACTTCAATTTTCCTTTTCAAGATGTTTCTGGCTATTCAGGACCCCTTATTCTTCCAAATAAATTAGCCTGGTTACAGCATAGCCTGACTGGAAGTCTAGGCTCCCCACTGAGCATTTGCTAATGTGGGTCTGGGTAAAGCACAGTTTTTTCTATGGCATATGGCTAGAGTAGAGCAGTTATTGACTAGAAGTTTTCTCTCTTGCTAGACTTCCCTTTCCTGCTCTTTTGGCTAGGCATTGCAGACTTTCGTTAGGGCTCTTTTTCTGTATCTATTGACATTTCCTGGTTGCCAGTTTCTGGGATATATGAGGCAAGAAAGAAAACCCGGGGAACTCACCACCATGTCATTCTTTGAGTCCTGATGTCCCTAGCCAGTTTGTCTTCTTTGCTCCACCTTTCGCAGTCTTCTTAGGTTTGTTTTATATATATATAAGGTTCAGGGTTTTTAGTTGTATTTAGAGGTAGGAATAGAGAAAAGTCAGTTTGCTCCATTTTCTTGGAAGTTAAAGTCCTGTGACTGCTTTTTGAAGCTCGCAGGGGAGTTCAAGTATGTGACCACTGGGCTGGGTAACAGTGAGGTCACTCCAGTTCTGAGTTGCAGTGTTCTGTATTCTGGGCCTAGATTTGGACTTCTGGTGAGATACCTTGCAGATCATTAGGTGTTCTCAGACTTACCCAACTGATCACTAAGCCAATTGCCATCAGATGCTCCCTCTTCCCAGACCTCTATGCTTTTCTTTTAAAACGGTGGACTGCTGCCTCTCCTGCTGCAAAGGGCACTGCTACCATACCCTTTAGGCCACACACCAAGGCATTAAATTAGAAGTTTGTCTCCTGTAGGTAAAAACTGACATAATGTTTAAATGTACAACTCTGAACTCCTTAAGAGAACCTAAGCTTGGCAAATGTTATCTGTTTTGAATCTCTGACTGAAATCTCTCCTTATTCTAACTTCACTTTGTTTTAGTTTTCCCTCAGCTGACATTTTGTCTTTTGAATAGACTCTTTTAAAATGAGCTTTGGAGATTGGATATGGTTCAAGCGGTTGAGTGCCTGCATCCCATATTGGAGGTCCTGAGTTCAATTTCCCGTGCCTCCTTTTAACTGCCACTGTTAAAGGCACCATCACCTCAGGGTTACCCAAATTCAGACTCTGCATCAGTAGGAACCTGGCCCCAAGTTCACTAACCGCATGGACTGCTGGGGCCTTTCTCCGGGAGAGTTCAGAAGGGGCCTGAAGCCAAGCATGAACCATCAAGCAGGAGGAGCCTTGGGTGACCCTTGATGTTGCAGGTAAGATTGTTTAGGTTAGAGAATTAATATCTAAGCATATTACTTTGCAGAACCTATATGAGTTGACAAAGATTAAAAATAAAATAATTATTTTATTATTGCTAAAAGATCTATTACTTCAGTTCTCAAATTTCAATACCTTATACATAGATTTAAGAATTTGCATTTGGTCATTTCTATAGTTACAGAAAATATATTAATTTATTTTTTAAAAAATTTCTAATCATTGGTTATGCTTAATAGAGGATTCCCTCTCATTTCTGTCTCTTCACTAAAGTGAAAGTCACCTCTATAAGCTCCCACCATTTGCTCTAAATCTCATGGGCTAGGGGACTAATATTTAAAGTCACTGAGATTTAACAACAGGGCTTTAGTTGTTTTGCCACAATCAATTTTTCCTGGAAACTGAGATTCATAGAGGGAAAGTGAACAACACAGATATCTGTTATTCTATGTCACTGCTTTTCTGCTCTCTCTTGCTGCTTAAATCTTCTGTCACTTTGTCAAACCTAGGAAATGATTCAAAGACAAATGTAAACCTCACTACATTGAATGAAGACACAGTCGGTCTATTCAGGGAATATATATATATATATAT
The DNA here is from genome assembly GCA_026826555.1 of Tolypeutes matacus. Classification (NCBI taxonomy): domain Eukaryota; kingdom Metazoa; phylum Chordata; class Mammalia; order Cingulata; family Chlamyphoridae; genus Tolypeutes; species Tolypeutes matacus. Next base: position 1,994,492 of record JAKSZT010029587.1, on the reverse strand, counting down.
ATATATGATTTAAAGTAGAATAAATCATAGTAGAATAAAGTAGAATAGAAAAAAGTACAAAGTATATGAGAAAAGCAATAGATCCAAAATATTTTACCTTTCTGAAGAGAATCAGTAATAGATCCTTCCACATTTTCTAAGTAGAGTAAATCTGTGCATTTTTACGATCTCCCAAATAATAAATTTTGAACTTTAACAGTCCTTAAAAATGGAAAGGAAATAGCAGCCCCATCCCCCTTTCTGAGAAGTGGTGAGGATGCAGGGATATTTCAGGATGAATTTTAGGGGAAATACATTTTACATATTACTCTTGTAATAATTTTAAGACTAATTTTGATTACTCATTAACAGTCCCATGTTCTGGGGTGCTGATGCACTAGGCAACATTTCAAATGAATTTGATGCATGTGAATGTGGTACATATATCCACATTATTTGTAACATAATGAATAAACAGAATAAAACCTTTCTATAAAATACCACCCTATTCTGCAGATGGAAACTGAACTCTGTACAAAATTTCAAGAGTCTAATAAACTGCAAAATATATGAGCTGTTCTAATCTATATATGTATTTGATAGGAAGTAGAATAGCTGCAGTGATTGATTTTGTTAAAGACCTCAAAACTCTTTGCAGAATAAATGGTGAAATGAGTTAGAAGGAAGATTCCCCCCACCTAGGGGGAGGCAGGTGGGTGGGTGCTGGGAAATCTCTGCAACATTTGGTTTGAGGTCACTGTCATTAAGCCTATTGAATAGTCAGCTCAGGACACCAGACAGATGACAGACTGCTTTATCTGTACCACAGCCAGTAACTGGCCTCCCTGATCACTTTCTTCCTAGTCCAGTTGCTTGAGTTTAATGTCAACAGCTTTCTGGGTACTTAATTTAGGGCTCATCAATAGTGCAGTAATAATAGAGTAACATCAAAGCTTTAATTGGAGCTTGCTACCCCTCTGGCTTTTCCCTATTTTTTTTTAACCACATTTACTCTACCCAAAAGGTCTATGAAGTATTTAAAGTTACTTCATCTTCTCATATTGCAGATTAGAAAATTCAAGTTGTTGGAGTCTCTGGTCACAGGTAGGAATCCCATTTCAGTCCAGGTTTGGGGCACAGAGCCTGTAACACTGATTCAGTTCTTTGAGGGACACAGACTTACCTCTGCATTCTTCAGTTTAGGCCTTAAAACTTCTATTTTAAGTTCTGTCAGGTAAAGATAAATACTATCCAGACAATTATTTCCTATGTAAACATCAGAGAAAACTCCCCTTGAAATAGAATCAACACTCCGTCTCTGCAAGATTTTAGTCTTGGTAAAATCACCACATCATCCAAATAATATAGAAGTAATATATATTCATTTATGCAAAAAAAATTATAAATCAAAAACCCATTCTTAATATGACAGTAAATAACTGTTATGTAAAGAGATTCAAAAAAGAAAGCACATTTTCTTTTCTCCTTAAGATAAATAAAGGGAGTAATGAATGAGATATTGTCAATAATACACATGAGGCTGTGAGGTTGTGAGCCTCATCTATGAGGCTGTGAGCCTCATTCAGATGAACAAATGGAGTCTGGCTGCCGTTAATTTTTAAGAAGAAGCAAGGAAGTGGTATCATCTGTCCTCCTCTCTGCCCAATAGGGGAGAAGATAAAAGTTTTAAGTTGATAAATTCCCTCCAGGACTTGGAAGCAGAAGGCAATTAAGATGGCTAAATAATTAATAAATATTTCCATTTTACTTTTCTGGTTTTCATCTCAATTATTTCTTTAACTTTTTTATACTGTTAAACTCTATGTTATTGGAATTTTAACCAATATCAATAGTAATCTCAATTCTCATTAAAAGCTTATCTGAAAAATATGTATTTATGTGCAGCATGTTTCCCTTTACAAAATATTTACAAATACATGCATGCATAGATACATATATACACACATTTATGCATAAATCTCACTTAAAGAATATTTGTGACATATTTTTCATTTTCTTCTCTTGCTTCACAGCTAAATATTTAAATCTCTAAATTCAATTAACATTTTAAACATAACATAGCTCATCAGGAATCTGGTCAGGGCTAGAATTGAGTCATCTCTTTCACATCTTCTCCTTTATCCCTTTTCATTAAGTTACTGAATTTCTCTTTCTTCTCTCACTCATAATCTATGTTGTTCTATTTTTCACTTAAATTCAATGTGTTCTTTTTACTTCAAGTGTTAATATGCTATTTATAAAAAAGTTTAATAATGCAAATTTGAACACAAACTTTTAAAAAATAGCTATAATTATCCAGACAAGAACAATCTTTGACAGCTTCCCTTCAAACCACAAATAGTCATTAAGTGTCTGCCACATCCCATGTTCTTGGGATAAGAGAACAGGAAAGAAGCAACTCCATAACCTCATGGAATTTGCTTGTAAAATCTATACCTTATTTCTATTTGTATGTTTGGAGACTATTTTGATCATTTCCCCATCTGAGATAAAAGGATCTGAAAATATGGTTTTTCATGTTTTGTTTTGTTTTTTCTAAATGTGTCTTTTCTGGGTCAGGCCCAACCTGGTCTGCTTCAGTATCCACTGTACCACAAACATTTGAGCCTGCAGCCAGCATTTCCTCAGTCCTCTGCCAACTAGTTTCTTGTAAAGCTCTGAGAGTGGAAGGCACTAGGGGGACAATGGAGGGCAGGTTAAAGAAACAAATTGCTTCTGCTTTTGTTGCTTTCTTTGATGGACTTTGGCAAATGCCTATGCAGCTTTACTCAAATGGGACCATGTGAGACTCTAGACTACAGAGGCCCAAGGCAGTTTCAGTTGCATTGAAGGGAAATAGGGTATCTGGGTGACTGCATTCAGCATGAGTGGGTTCTAGTAGCAGGTCAAGGGGACATGGCATCCACATCAGCTCACCAGAAAAAGATACGTGGGACTCCCATAGTGACCAGTTTCTTTGGGTTGTACACTTCTCTCCCATGCATCTCTAGACTTTTCTTCCATACATTTTTTTTTTCCTGCTAGCTCAGTTTTTCACTTATGTTAAAGAAACCTGAGCTTCTGGCACTGTCTCTCTGCCCTAAAATCTGACAAAAATATGTGATGCCCAAAACTAAGGCTTTTAAACTCGCCCAGAGCGACCCCAGCCCACCATCACCAGGAAGCTAAGAGACTTCAGGATGCTTGTTAAAGAGGAACCTGGAGATTAGTTAACGCTGCATGGAATACCACCGCAATTTTAGGTTCCAAAGCCCTTTTCTCAATTCCCTCATATGAACAGAGTAGTTGGGAGCAAAAAAAGCTGTAGAGCGAGGCTGAGCCTACCGCCACTGGTTCCCACCTCGCCTCACGGGTGAACCTGAGAGCCTGTACTTAGGTGGATCCCCCAGCTTTCCTCTCCAGTCCCTTCTCTCGCCAGCAGCCCAGCCTGGTATGCGGATTCCCAGGAACTTGCTGAGCTTCTCGACGTTTCAATGCCGAACTGCAGGTGGAGCGGAGTCTGCTTTTTGCCCCCGCCAGCCCATGCAGGCTCTCGGCGGTCACGAACTCACTCGCCTGGACGCCCATCCCCTCGGTTCGGTGTAGCTACCTTTGCGCAGCCTCCCACGAGGTACTGCAGGGGTCCAAGAGCTTTGACCCGGCCTTGGTCAATAAATTGGTCACCTCTTACTCAAAACATAAGTGAAAACTCATTTTCCACGCTGGATAGCCCCAGCGCGCCACCCTAGGCACGCCTTCAGCGGTTTCCGGTTTGCCTGCGGAGGCGCTTCCCACTGAACGCTAAGGAACCCCGGAGAACTCCTTCGGGAGCGCAGTCCGCCCCACAGGACCCGACCCCTTGTTTGCAGGGAAGCCGCTGTATTTGTATATTCTGAGCCTCAGGGCTCAACTACAGAAGGCCCGCGGGCAACCCCCAGGTAAGGTCGTCCCTTCTTCCACACAGAAGAATAACAACAAAGCGAGGCCGCTGTTGCCCCGCACCTCCCAGGCCACGTCCTGCGCGAGACGCCCCTTCTTACCCGCTCTACCCTGGAAGCCCCATCAAAAGCAGTTACTCAAACAAGCTTTCCACCAATGTTAACCAGAACACTACATCCCAGCCCACCTTCGTGCGTTTAGACCCACACACCCACATGGTATATAAAAGCGTCAGCAGCTCTTCTTTGGAGACCTTGGGGGCCCTAAAAAGGACCCTTGGGAGCCTAGAGAAGCCTCCGATACTGTAGAGTGCTGCCCTGGCTTTCCAAGTGCACACCACTTCCGAGGTGGCCGCCGCTAGCTTGGCTTGCGCGGTGTCAGTCATGGCGTCGCGGATCACGTTCTCCAGGAAGCCTCTGAGCACTCCCCGGGTCTCCTCACAGATGAGCCCAGAGATGCCCTGACGCCGCCCTGGCCGGCTAGGCGGCTAGTGGAGGACTCCCTAGTACCCCTCAAGTCGTCGCGCAAGACCCCCCGGCGGCGCTCGGAGTGCCCCTTTCCCAGCTTTTTGCCTCCTTTACCTCGACCAGACACCCTCAAGGGACACAGAGTCTAGCAGGAAAGCAGACAGTGAACTAGTAAATGCCAGATCTCCTCTTCCATACATTTTACCACTTCTGTTACTACTCTCCCATATTAAATTCCTTATGTTTGAAATGTCTCAAGTGTTTTTATAGTACTGGAAACACACCATTGAGTTTAATATTATATCAAATTAATTACAACCCTCAGTCAATATGAAATATTTCTATTTTGATCAAATTTCTGATTTTAAAAATGTGCTTAAATAAAAGTATTTATATGAAATAATTTTCTGAATGTATTTTTCCCAAAGAGAACTTAGAGGAAGGATACAAAAACTTCAAATATCTTAGCAAACAATATTTAATTGCATTTACAAAGGCTTCTGCAAAATGAGCTACAATATCAAACTTCATCTATAATAGTCTTGAATTTTGCTTTTCATCTGTGAAAATTTTATAAGTACATCATTGTTTATTTTGTCCTTATTGATTACTATTATAATCATGACCTTTCATGTTTATCTATATATAAAACTTTTTGTGAGATATTTTTAGCTTTTACACATTGTTCTGTTGAGAGTGTTTCCTTTTCTTATAAATTTAAAATGTGCTCTACGTTTAGAATGGTGACAAATAGTAACACTCTTAAGTAATATGTGCTACATAGGTCTACTTTTTCTTAATTTTGATATTTTATGCCACTCTAATTTTATAAGTGTTTTGATTAAAATATTGTGTTTAATGATTTATTCTATTGCCTGTATGCTTAGAATATACTTGCACAAATTTAACATCTTTAAAACTATATATTTTTTACACTTTTCAATAAATGAGTTTAAAGCTTATTTTATACTTTAACTTTTAGTACAGCAGTATTTTATTTGGTGGTATGCAGTGTACTTCTAAGATGACTGCTTCCAAACAGAACCTAACTTCTAATTTTGAATGATCCATTCTTCATTCATTGATTCAAAAATATTTATTCATTTCCAATTATGAGCTAGCCACTATTCTGCATTCATAGCCACAAAACACTCTATTATCAGAAAGCTTATATTCTATTTGTAAATAAAGACAATAAACCAACAAATATATAATATAATGTTAAGGGTTATTAAGTACAATGAAAAAAAATAAAGGCAGTAGGAGAGGATAGAGAATGGTCTGGGATATTATTTTAGGCAAGGTTGTTAGTGGTCCTTTTTTAAGACAGTGAGATTTAAACAAACATTTGAATGTAGCTTGGGAGAAAACATGAAAACATATGGGCACAGAAGTTTTTTGCAGAAGTAACAGGAAAGGTAAAGGTTCTGAGACTGTAAGTAACTTACCGTGTTTGATGAACATTTGATAAATAGCAGGAAGATGGTGAGCCTGTTTTAAGTGTGTCTTTGGAGGATGGGCTGGAGGTGGTGGTGAGAAAGATAGAGACACTTAGAAATGACGTTAAAGATGGAGCCGTGAAGCAATTCCAATAGGACTGTGGGGTCCTTGTGGGGACTAGGTACACTGAAGGGTGTATGGAAGCACTGTTATACAAAAGAAATATAAAATCACACCAACAGCATTCAAAAGAGTTAACATGCATCTAGGGGGAAAAAAGGAAATCACAACCAATTATTGGTCCCTTTGTAAGATATCTTTAGTCCATTTCCAGACATACTTATACAATCATGTCCCACTTGCATTTTGGCTTCCTCTCCACACCCCAGTATGCTGCAATTCCCAGTAACTGCAAGAAATCATAGCTTCCCTAAAACTTGAGAGGCCTAAACGCATCTGCTGTCCTAGTGCTGAGGAAGGAATCATGTACCCCGCAAAGACATATTCAAATCTTAATCTGTGTATCTGTGGGTGTGAACCCACTTGTAAATATCACCTTTAAAGATATTATTATTAGTTAAAGTGTGGCCAAATTGAATCAAGATGGATCTTAATCTGCATGATTGGAGGCTTTATAAAGAGATTAAATTAGGTCCCAATCAGTAGAAACTGGAAGTCAGAATAGCCAGAGAGAAGAGAGTACAGCCATGTGATAGACTGCCATCATCAGAATGATACTGACTCGGGGAGAAAGCACAGCTTTGCTGATGTCTTGATTTTTGAATTATAACCCCTAAACCTTGAAAAAAATAAATAAATAAATTCTTCTGGTTGAAACCAACACATTGTGTGGTATTGGTAATAGCACCTCTCCAAATGAAAAACAGTGGCTTGTTGGTAAATCCTATTCTGAGGTGCCATTGGAGGATTAAGGAAGGAGAGTGATAGGATAGGAAATCACCAGGGAAACATTTTGGAGAATAAATTTAGAGATCAACAATGAAGGCAGAGGGTTATGGATGTGGCTCAAGCAGCTGAGCACCACCTCCCACGTTGGAGGATCCAGAGTTCCCATTCTGGTGCTTTCTGAAAAAAATAGGAAGGAGGACAAGCAAACCAAAGGGAAGACCAAATCAAGGAAGCTGATGTGGTTGAGATCAGGCTCCCCACATGTGGGGTCTCAGATATTCCCAACCTCAAAAAAAAAAAAAAAAAAAAGAACAAAGGCAGAGATTTGATGTAATACTAATACTGGTGACTGTGATGGAGTAGATGAGTTCACAGCACTGTTCAATGCACTGATGAATACTAGACTAGGTGTGTTTGTAGACTCAACATTAGATCTTCAGTTTGGGACTCAAGTTTTCGAGTAGACATCGATGTTGTGGTGAGGCAGGGCCTCTGGCTACATGGATCATGACTTGAGGGAAGAAAATAGGGATGAAAACATGAGTTTGGGGACAAGCAATGGATTGATGAAGCACTCTGGTTGCACAAGAAGGAAGTGCCTACAGCTTAAATTGGAGGCAATGCAGAGTAGCATACATTTTCATATCATCTCTTCTCGTCAAATGATTACTTACTTAATTTCTTTAATAATACCATTGAGTGTAAATTCATTCACTTAATATAATGCAATTAGGATATAATCTAGTGTGTGTATCAGTGTATCATTCCTTTTTAACTTTTTTATTGGCTTATCATTCTCCCATGAACATCCATAAACAATAATGTATAGTAAATTTTGTGAACTTAAAAAAACAAACATGCCTGTCATCATACAGGGCTCCTCTACCTTACCCCACCACCAACAATTTGCATTATTGTGAAACAATTGTTATAAAGTATGACAACTATCATAGTTTAATGATGTCAACTATCACTAAAAATAGTCAATATCTTACATTTGGTGTATTTTTCTCCCACCCACCCAGAAAATAACACTCTGTATTAGAATTATATACTTGTTATAGTTCATGAAAGAGTGTTCTTATATTTGTTTGGTTAACCACAGTCAATCATCCACCACAGTGTTCATTGTGTTATACAGTACCATACACTGTACAATCCATTAAAAATGTACACTAATTGGCTTTCAACTTCATAACAGAGTTTTACTGTCATCAGTTCAGTCAATTTTAGGATGCTTTCATTACTGTATAAGGAAAAATCCCATACCCCTTTATACCCCCTATTGTTCTCCCTTTGACTTGATATAATATTTTCTTTGCAATTGCTGCAAAAATATTAAAGTATTACTGTTAACTATAATCCATATGTTACATTAGTTGTAATTATCCCATGTAACACCATATTCTTAGCATTTTGTAAAATAAGAATAGTCTTATACTCTTAACCTAAATCTTCATAAGCACCAAAATCACCATGTTATACAGTTCCTACACTATTCCCTAGCTTCCTTTCTATTGAAATATTACATCCACAGACTATCTATTTCAGCCACAATCACAGTTATAAATCATCAATGTTAGTTATGCTCTGTATAATGTATTACTATCAACTCTATTCATTTTCACACATTTACAATAAAACTTATTAAAAATTCTACCTATATTATCATCTCCCATTCTCAACCCACATTCTGTTTCCTAGAAACCTATATTCTAGAGTTTACCTTCATGAGTTTACTAATTGTTTTAGTTCTCATTAGTAAGACCAAACAATATTAGTTCTTTTTGTGTCTGACATTTCACACCACATAATATCCTCAAGGGTCATCCATGTTGTCATATGCACCCCAATTTCATTTCTTCTTATGGCTGAATAGTATTCCATTGTATGCATATACCACATTTTCTTTATCCACTCATCTGTTGATGGACACTTGGGTTGCTGCAATATTTTAACAATTGTGAATAATGCTGCTATGAACACAGGTGTTCAAATGTCAGTTTGTGTCCAGGCTTTCAGTTCTTCTGGATATATTCCTAGTAACAGGATTATTGGGTCATATTGCAGTTTTTTGTTTTTGTTTTTGTTTTTGTTTTTATTGTGGGTAAAAATCAAAATTTTCACAATACATATTGCAGTTTTAATATTTTGTTTCTTGAGGAAAGGCCAATCTGACTTCCACATAAACTACCCATTCTACATTCCCAACAACAGTGGAGGAGTGTTCCTATTTCTCTGCATCCTCTCCAGCACTTGTAGTTTTGTGTTTTTATAATGACCATTAGATAAAATGTGAAATGATATCTCAGTGTAGTTTTGATTTGCATTTCCCTAATAGCTAATGGTATTTAATGTTTTTTATGTGCTTTTTAGTCATATGTATTTTCTCTTTGGAGAAATGTATATTCTTTTGTCCATTTTTTAAAATGATTATGATTAGATTTCAACCATTAATCTACCATCATTGTCTCCAAACTTTTTCGAAATGTGTTTTTATTTTTAATTTTCAAAGAAACCTTTGTCCATTTATTAATTGGGTTGCTTATCTGTTTATTGCTGGGTTGCATTATTGTTTTACATAACATGGATATCAAACATTTATCAAATATGTGTTTTCCAAATAGATTCTTCCATTGAATATATTGCCTTTTCACAATCTTGACAAAGTACTTTTTCATACACAAAAGTGTTTGAGTTTGAGGAGGTGCCATTTATCTATTTTTTCTTTGGTATTCGTTCTTTGGCTGTAAGGTTTAAGAAATTCCTGCCTACCACAAGATTGTGAAGATGTTTCCCTAAATTTTTCTAGGAGTTTTATGACAGTAGCTCTTATATTTAGATCTTCGATTCATTTTGAGATAATTTTTGTATAAAGTGTGAGATGAATCTTCCTTCTTTATTTTGGATATGGCTACCCAGTTCTCCCAGCACTATTTGTTGAACAGACAGTCCTGGCCCAGCTGGGTGGGCTTAACAGCCTTGTCAAAATCAATTTGCCATAAGTTTGAGGATCTATTTCTGACATCAGAATTCTATTCTATTGATCAACATATCTATCTTTATGCCAGTACCATGTTGTTTTACCACAGTAGCTAAGTCATATGCTTTAAAGTCAGGAAGAGAGAGTCCTGCAACTTCATTCTTCTTTTTAAAGACATTTGTGGCTATTTGGATTAAGTTACCTTTCCAAATAAATTTGATTATTGGTCTTTCCAATTTTGTACAAGGTCTTGAATATTTTATTGGGTTGCATTGAATCTGTAGATAAATTTGGGTAGAATTGACCTCTTAATGATATTTATTTTATTTTTTTTTTTTTTTTAAGATTTTATTTATTTATTCATTTATCCCCCCCTTGCTGCTTGTGCTCGCTGGGTCAGCTAACCACGCCGCGCGGGCGGGCTTGCCTTCACCAGGAGGCCCTGGGAACTGAACCCGGGGCCTCCCATATGGTAAACGGGAGCCCTACTGATTGAGCCACAGCCGCTTCCCTCTTAATGATATTTAATCTTTCCATCAATGAACATAGAAAGTCCTTCCATTTATTTTAGGTTTTTTGGTAAGATAGGTTGATGGAAAGCCAAAGAATATAATGGATGAAGTAAGTAATGCCTTTACAGTAAAAATGTTGAATGCTAATGGATGAACTCTCCAATCAAAAGACTCAGACTGTCGGAATTGATTTTAAAAATCAGCCATTTATATGCCTTCTAAGAGAAACTCACCTTACCCACAAGGACACAAATATACTAAAAGTAAAAGGTTATAAAAAGTTTTCTGTGCAAATTGCAATCAAAAAGGAGCTAGAGCGGTGGTACAAATAACAGATGAAATAGACATTAAATATAAAACGGATGTAAGAGATGAAGCGAGGCATTATATATTAATAAAAAGATCAATTCAACAAGAAAAAATACAATAATAATTTTTATGCACCTAACCAGGGTGCCCCAAAATACATGAGGCACACACTGGCAAAACTGAAGAGAGAAATAGATGTCTCTACAATAATATTTGAAGACTTCAAACACTTTCATCTTCTGATAGAACAACTGAACTAAGGATTAATCAGGAAACAAAGAACTTGAATAATATCATAAATAAACTAGACCTCACAGACATATGTAGGGCATTGCAACCCAAAACAGCAGTATATATACATTTTTCTAAAGTGCTCATCAATCTTTCTCCAGGATAGACCATATGTTGAATCACAAAACAAGTATCAATACATTTTAAAAGATTGAATTTATAGAAAAGCAGTATCTCTCATCTTAATGGAATGAAGCTGGAAATAAACACCAGGTGGAGAAAGGGAAAACTCACAAATATATGGACGCTAAACAATATATTCTTGTTGTTTTAACTTTTTTAAAACTAAATTTTATTGATACATATTAATAAAGCATAAATCCATCCATAGTGTACAATCAATGCTATTTGGTATAATCACATATTTGTGCATTCATCACTTCAATCATTCCTAGAGCAATTTCATTATTCCAATCATAATAATAAACAAAAAAAACAAAAACACATCATGTCTCAATCTCTCTGCTTCCCCTGCTATACATAGCTGCTATTGTTTTTCCTTCTCTCTAGTATATTTGTATTTATATTTTAAAAGATTTATTTTATTTCCCCCCTCCTCCCTTATGGTTTGAGCTCACTGTCTGTTCTCTGTGTTTGTGTGCTTGTCTTCTTTTTAGGATGCACTGGGAACTGAACTTGGGAATTCCCATGTGGGTGGGAGGTGCCTAGTCACTTGAGCCACCTCTGCTTCCTGCTAGCTGTGTCTCTTATTGTGTTTTCCTTCTTTTGTCTCTACATTGCATCATCTTGTTGCATCAGCTCACCATGCCAGCCCATTGTGTCAGATCGCTGTCTTGTTAGTCTCCCATAGGAGGTACTGGGAACGGAAACAGGATCTTCCATGTTGTAGACAAGAACCCAATTGTTTGAGCCACATCCCTTCCCTATATTTATACTTTGTAAAAACAGTCATATATCTAATATCACCAATATTTGTGTTTTATATGAGGTTTTATTATCTTATAAAGTCCCATGTTACAGTTTTTAACTTTCCTTCTAGTAATATACATGACCTTAGACTCTTCCTTTGAACCACTGTCATACTCATTTAATAACTCTCCTAGATACAAACACCATTATATGCTTTCACCATTTATATTCATTTCCAAAGATTTACAAACAATCTTTCTACCAATTCTGCGCAGATTAGTCTTCAGTTTTCCATTCTCTACACTCCTATTTTCTGGTGACCTATATCTAATTATTAACTCCATTAGTTTACACAATATATTTAGTTCATAATAGCACAATCATACAGTACTTGTGTCTGGTTTGCTTCACTCAACATAACGTCCTCCAGATTCATCCATGTGGTCATATGCTTCCTGAATTCAACCCTTCTTACTGCTACATAATATTCTACCACAATTGTTTATCTATTAATCAGTTTATGTACAGCAGGATTTCTTCTAATTTTTGGCAGTCATGAATAATACCACTATGAACATCGGTGTGCAAATAACTGTTTTTGTCTCTCCTCCCTTTTCTTCTGGGAAGACTAGTAATGTTATTGCTCAGTTCCATGGCAAGTCTGTATTCAACTTCTTTAGGAACTGTCAAATAGTCTTCCACAGTAGCTGTACCATTTTAAATTCCCACATCCTATAGTTCATTCCTACCTATCTATGTCCTTTCAAAATTAAGTTTCTTAACATTTTCATAGTGGCCAGTCTAGTAGGTAAGAAATGATACCATTGGGTCAAAGAAAAATCTCAGAGAAATCAATAAATATCTTAAGACAAATGAAAAATTAGAACACAACATATCAAAACCTATGGGATGAAATAAAGGAAGTGCTAAGAAGGAAATTTACAGCCTTAAATTTCTATATTAAAAAAGAAGAAAGAGTTAAAACCAAAAGTCTGAAAGATGTTCATCCATACATGAGAGTGCTGTTTTGAAGTCTCCAACTATTGTTGCAGAGACATCTATTTCTTCATTCAGCTTTGCCAATGTGTGCCTCATGTATCTGAGCTTGGTTGCATAAATATTTATTATAGGCATTTCTTCTTGCTGAGTTGAACCTTTTATTAATATGTAATGACCTTCTTAAACCTTTATAACAGTTTACCTTTAAGTTCTATTTTGTCTGATATTAGTATCACTACTCCACCCTTTTCTTGTTTTTCTTGTTACTATTTGCTTTGTATATCTTTTTCCAACCTTTTGCCTTTAATCTATTTATGTCTTTATTCCATAGACAACATACAGATGGTAAATTGCTTATCCATTCTATCAGTTTATGTCTTTTGATAAGAGAATTCAAGCCATTAACATCCAAAGTTATTACTTTAAAAGCAATACTTATTCATCCATTTTGATCTTTGGCTTTATGTTGTCATATTGTACTATTGTCTATCTTTTTACCCTTTAGTTTACCCTTTCTAATAATCTGCATTACTAAACTTTTCTCCGTCTCTCACTTTTGGTTTCTCCTTTCAGGTTGCAGTAATCCCTTTAGTATCTCTTGTAATTCTGGTCTTTTGTTAACATATTCTATTAGACCAATATCTATATTGAATATCAATGGAAAAATCCTCTACAAAATACTTGCATCCTGAATCTAAAAGCATATTAAAAGTATTATACACCATGACCAAGTGGGTTTTATACCTAGTATGCAAGAATGGTTCAACACAAGAAAATCAATTAGTGTAATAAAGCACATTTATAAACTGAAGAAGAAAAATCGTATGGAACACACAACTATTTGATTATACCAAATTCCACTCATTGTATACTTTGGATAAATTGTATGCTTTATTAATATATATCAATAAATTTGATTTCTTAAAATAGAAATCACAAAAATCGAGATTATCATGATGCTAAAAAAAAAGAACAAAAATCATATGATCCTGTCTATGGATGTAGAAAAAGCATTTGGAAAAAATATAGGAAACTTTCTTGATAAAAACAATCCAAAAGTTAGGAATAGCAGGGAGCTTGTCTTTTTCCTGATCTCATCAGGAAAACTTTCAATCTTTCAACACTGAGTACAATACTAGCTGTACATTTTTCATATATGCACTTCAACATATTGAAAAAGCTCCCTTCTATTCCAATCTTGTTCATCTGATGTAAGAGGGAGGTGCCTAATCACTTGAGCCACCCCTGATCCCTGCTTTGTTGTGTATCTCATTATATTTTTCCTCCTTGCATCTCTCGTTGGGTCATCTTATTGCATCAGCTCACCATGCCTGCCTGTCGTGTCAGCTCACTGTTTTCTTTAGGAAGCACTGGGAATCTCTACTTCCTGTTTTGCTGTGTCCCTCATTATGTTTTTTTCTTCTTGTGTCTCCTGTTGTGTCAGCTTGCTGTGCCTGCACATTGTGCTGGCTCACTGTCTTCTTTAGGAGGCCCCGGGATTCAAATCAGTGACCTTCCATGTGGTAGGCAGGAGCACAGTCACGAGAGCCACATCAGTTTGCCCAACCCAAACATTTAAGTCTCTTGAACATACAACTATCAGCTCTAGTACCAATTATAGGTTGTGTAGGGGAAACACACCTGAGCCAACTCTGTTACACTGGGGAGCATAAATTCCAAAGTAGGCTCTGCTGGCAGGGCTCAAACTCCTGAGCTGTCTGCCCTCCCTATAGTGTCTGAATGTCTTCAGAGCCCTTAGGAGCCCTGCTATTTGAGGTAATATTTTCTTTGACAGTCAATGAGTTCCTGCTGAGATGTGCATTAACATAACCTCTGAAATGACCTCTCAACTCACTTTGAAGTCTCTTAGCCATATAAACTCATTTATCTTTACCCTTTTTCTCTTTTGGTCAAGATCTAATTCCAGTTGCATTGCTGATTGGTTCTTGGTAGTAATCTCTCAGTTCCATGGAGGCTTATCCCCAGGAGTCATGTCCCATGCTTTGGGGAAAGTAATCCATTATGTGCTGAGTTTTGGCTTAAAGAGAGGCTACATTTGAACAACAATGAGGATCTCTCTCAAGAGGTAACACTTTGGCACCCTATAATACTATGTTAAATTTCAATTTCAAAAGAAAAGTTTCATAAGTACAGTCATCACTATCAAGGGTCCATCAATGGTCCATTCTCCTTCACTAGTCACAGACCCTTTACTCAGTGGATTTTTGCTGTCCCAGCAGAGAATGTTGCAGAGCTCTCCAGGATGGGAATTTGATATTTCTTTGGTTATTGTGTGGATCTCCACCCAATGTGACAATGCCCCATAAACTATTAAACACTTTCATATACCTTATAGTATGCCCCAGGTGAACCTACTCCCACGCACCCCCCATCTCTGACACCCCACTCCAATGATCCTCCCCTGCCACAGCTGTAACCCTTCTGTGATACAAAACTTCTTTAAAATTGAAGCCAACAAAATAATCAAATACAATTAATAGGAAAATGATATAATGATGATGGTTTAAAAAATAACAAGATACTTCTGGGAAGATGGTGGACTGGCAAGACATGGGACTCTCTTCTCCTCCAGAAAAACAGGTAAAGGACAGGCTGAAATAACCCAGAAAAAGATCTTCTAGGGTTTAAGATACCAGGCAAAGGCCGGACCCCAACCAGAGGAGAGAGGGACAAAGGAGGGAAATTGTGACGACAGAATTGTGAGTTGAAAGCAGCAGCTGTTGCTGCCAGCACCATCCCCACACAAAAGAACTTTAGAATTCTCAGGCCTCTGGGCCTGCTGCTATAGACACAGGGGGTTCCAGGGATCTTCCACCCTAGGAAAGGGGAGAGAGAAGTACACAGCTGAAGGCCGACTCAGCTTCTGACCCCACAAATTTGTTCTACTGAGTCCAATGAGCCCTTCCAGTCCAGGTGGAATCACACAGTGGTTTGCCCTGGGAACCAGTGAAGGACTGGAGAAATTGGACCCTCGCAATTGCAATTTCCTTCTCTTCCAGCTGGGACTAATTGTTGATGGTGCCCCAGGAAAGGGGCAAGAGAGGGACACAGCCTAAAGCTGACTCAGCTATTGACTCACAAATTTGGATTGCAGTGTCCCAGGAGCCCCCTCTAGGTTGGGTGGGGCTGTACCATTGTTTGCCTTGGAGCCTGTGAGGGGCTAAAGATATACAACCCTCACAATCTCCTCCTCTACTAAACAGGACTGATTTTTGAGGACTCAGAGGGGAGTGGAAATACTTATGACCTTGGAAAAGGGAGGGTGTTGCCAGAGAATGCTGGAGATCTGCCTCAGAGAAAGTTTGAAATGCAAGTCTCCTAGCCTTAAGACAGGAAGCTATATCACATTGATTTGGTCTGTGTTGAAACAAATACACTCTAACCAGGCATTGAACTGAGCACTGCCAAAAAGCGCCATCTGCTGGAAGACCGCAGAAGTGCATACAGGAAAATTAAAAATAAGTAGGAAAAGCTTTTTCTGGCCTCTATGGACTGCTTCCCCAAGGCCCTAGGAGGTGACTCTACAACTAATTACTGGGTCCAGTGCCTAGTTTTGAGCAACCAGCAGGACAATCCTAACAATCCAGGTTGAGCCAAGAACCAATGAGCAGTGGTAAACACAGCCTCTGGCCACTAAATCCTTACAAAAGAGAAAGAAATTTAGTATATTAGTAAACTATATCCAAATCAGATGCCTAGATATTAACAAAAAATTACAAGCCATACTAAGAAAATAGAAGAAATGGCCCAAGAAAAGGAATATATCAAATCCCCTGAAGAGAGGCAGAATTTGAGAGAACTAATTAGCGAGATGTGCACAAATTTCCAAAATTAGATTAATGAGTTTAAAGACAATATGGTTAAAGAGATAAATGACATCAAGAAGGCATTGAGCGAGTGCAAAGAAGAATTTGAAATCCTGAACAGAAAAGTAACAGAGCTCATGGGAATGAAAGACACAATAAGTGAGATCAAAAACACATTTGAAGCATACAACCGCATTCTCAAAATGATAGAAGAAAGAATAAATGATACCTTAGACAGAATAGATAAAATTGAAGAGAGAAAAGAAGAGAGAGAGAGAAAAATTGGAAAAATTGAGCAGGGGCTCAGAGAGTTCAATGACAACACAAAACACAACAACATACATGTCAAGGGAGTTCTAGAAGGAGAAAAGAAGGGAAAAGGGACAGAAGGCATATTTGAGGAAATAATAGCAGAAATTTTCCCAGCTCTCAAGGAAGAAATGAACTTACATGTCCACGAATCACACTGTAACCCAACCAGAATAAATCTGAATAGACATACTTCAAGTTACATACTACTCAGAATGTCAAATGTCAGAGATAAAAAGAAAATTCTCAGACCAGCAAGGTAGAAGCAAACCATCAGGTACAATGGAAATCCAGTAAGACTTAGAGCAGATTTCTCTTCTTAAACCATGGAGACAAGAAAACAGTTGTAGGATACAATTAGGATATTGAAAGAGAATAAGTACCAGGGGAGAATTCTTTATCCAGCAAAATTGTGCTTCACATACAAAGGTGGGTATATAATATGCACAAACAAACAGAATGTAAGCAAGTTTGCAAACAAGAGTCCAACTTTGCAAGAAATATTAAATGAAGCCTTAGAACCTGAAAGACAAAGACAGGAAAGACAGGCTTGGATGAGAGTATAGAAGAATGAATAGCAGAAAGGATAACCAAAGGACTAAAAAGACAGACAAAAATAAGATGTGACATATGAAAACCAAAGAATAAAATGGAAGAAATAAATAGTGCATTTACAGTAATATCACTGAATGTGAATGGATTAAACTCCCCCATCAAAAGATACAGGCTGACAGAATGGATTAAAAAAAAAAAGTCATCCATATGCTGCTTATAAGAAAAAGGAAACAGAGAACTTGAATAATCTGATAAAAAAGCTATACCCCTGTCTCACTCCCTATACAAGAATCACCTCAAAATTGATCAAAGACCTAAATATAAAAGCCAGGACCATAAAACTACTAGAAGAAAATGTAGGGAAACATCTTCAAGATCTTGTAGTAGATCTTGCACCCAATGCACATGCAACAATAGAAAAAATAGATAAATGGATCTCCTCAAAATTAAACACTTTTGCACTTCACAGGACTGTGTCAAAAGGGTGAAATGGCAGCCAATGCAATGGGAGAAAATATTTGGAAAACATATATCCAATAAGGGTTTAATATCAAGGATATATAAAGAGATGTTACAACTCAACAACAAAAAGAAAAATGGCCCAATTAAAAAATGTGCAAAATATTTTAATAGACATTTATCTGAAGAAGAAATTCAAATGGCAAACACACACACACACACGAAGAAATACTGAACATCGCTAATGATTAGGGAAATGCAAATCAAAACTACAATGAGATATTATTTCACACCTGTCAGAATGGCCACTATTAAATAGACAGAGAACTCCAAGTGTTGGAGAGGATGTGGAGATTGGAACACTTCTTCAGTGTTGGTGGCAATTCAAACTGGTACAGCCACCATGAAGAACTGTTTGGCAGTTCCTAAAGAAGATGAATATAGACTTGCCACATGACTCTGCAATACCACTGGTGGATATATACCCAGAAGCACTGAAAGCAGTCACAGGAACAGACATTTGCCCACCAATGCTCATAGAAACATTATTCAGATTGCCAAAAGTTGGAAACAACCCAGGCATCCATCAACAGATGAATGGATAAACAAACTGTGGTCTATTCACAGGATATAATATTATGCAGCTCTTAGAAGAACTGAAGTTATAAACATATGACAACATGGATGAACCTTGAGGACATTATGTTGTGCGAAGCAACTCAGACACAAAAGGACAAATACAGTGTGATTGCATTACGATGAACCAAATGCATTGTGTAACAAACTGTATGATTCAAAAAAAAGCTCATATATATTCAGTACATTTAATTGAGAAATGTATGTTTTTATTTAAAAAAAAAAGTATACAAGTTCCCAGGCCACAGCCCTAGAGATTTTTTACTTAGTAAGCCTGTTATTGGGTTCTGGAATCTGTATTCATTAAATTAAAAATGAAAAGTTTTACTGAAATAAAATCTGAAGTTTTTAAAAAGTTTGAAATAATATAAAAATAAAAAATATAAAATTAAAGTTTTTAACATGTTTTTTATCACTGTTAGATTTGTTGTCTTGTATGTACAGTGATATTTGCTTCCATTTATTTACCCAATGTCTTTTTTATTTTTCATTTTGTCTTCAAAGAAGCCAAAAATTCACATACAGAATATAGGTGATTCCCATATACCCAACATCCTCTCCCTTTTCTCTTTTCCAGTATTAATAACATTTTACATGTGGATGGTGCATTTGTTACAATTGAGGTACAAATATTGATACTGCTATTAACCATGGTCAAAGATTTACATTGTAGTTTACATTTTGGACGGTGCAAATTTTATAGATTTTGATGAAGTTTGACATTGTGTATATCCATCATTGCCAGATCATGTAGAACAATTCCATCACCCCCAAAATATCCCATGTTCCATCTATTCTACTCCTCCATCCCTCTCCCCTCTCCCCTTAGGACCCACAGTAACCACCAAGATTAAGTCATTGAAGGAACAGATTCATAATTACTTGCAAAACATTGAGGCCTTAACATAGTGACCTGTCCACCCCTATTAGGCACTGCCTATTCTCTCAAGACTCCCACCCCTCTATTTGAGATCATAGCAGGACTCCCCAGGATGGGAGTCCAACACATTCATGCTCATTATGTGCATCTCCATCCCCTGATACAACACAGTATGACAAGATGAATGCTACACACTCCCCAGAAGCCTACCTCAGGTGTGTCCTGTCCAGTGAGCTCCCCACATCCAACACCTTAAACCAATAACCCTCCCTCCTTCCATATTTGCCAAAAGAACATTCCCAGCATTGTAGATTCAATCACATAGCTGAAAATACCCAGAGTTCACCTGCTCCCTCCCCCAAACCTAGCCCAGTTTTACAGACATTCTAATCCACACTCCCCACCCTACCCCCCTCACAGCCCAACACCAACCAGCCCAAAAGCATCACTGCACCACTGTTATGCCCATCCACTGCACAACTACATACAATGGAATATTACTTAGCTGCCAGAAGGAATGCAGGTAATTGGTTTTGTAAGTTTCAGAGGTCTAAAGGCAGAGAGGACATGGCCCCACGCCAAACTGTATTTCTTTAAACTGATTATGATATGATTTTGTACTTAGCATTGTATTGATTTAAGGTTTTTTTGAACATTGTAATGTCTTTTGGAACTCAGAGGGTGGAGTATAGCAGTTTGATATTTTTTATGAATTCCAACATAGATATTGGATTATGTTTGTAAACTGGTCTGTTCCTCTGGGTGTATTAGATTGTATTAACTTCCGAGGTTTCACTTTTAATTGATTGAATTATGATTAGGGCTTGATTGGGCCACATCAGTAGGATATCAAGTCCCTGCTCCCTTGGTGGGTGGGGACTCACAAAGAAAATGACATGGCAAGGGAGAGATCTGGAGTTTTCATGCTGAAGCCCCAGGACGTAAACACACAGGAGGAGAACAAGAATGAATAGAGTCAGCTCCAGAGACACAGCAGAGGCCCTGGGAAAAGAAAGAGCCTGATAGTCTACAGCTGACCTTGTGAAGAGACCAGAGCAGCTGAGCCCAGAGAGTAATGAGCGCAGGGAGAGAAAAGAGACTTATCCCAGCCTACAACTGATATTGGAAGAAGCTGGGACAACAGAGCCTTAAGAAGAAGAGGAAGGCTGAATGCTTGCAGAAGTTGGCAGTCATCTTCCTCCAACACGTGGCAACAGACTTCAGTGAAGGAAGTAACTGGCATTTTAAGACCTGGTAACTGTAAGTTTCTACCCCAAATAAATACCCTTTATTAATGCCAACAGATTTCTGGTATTTTGTATTAGCACCCCTTTGGCTGACTAACAGAAACCTCTTCCAAAACATTGAAAAGGGGGAAAATTATCCACATTTTATGAAGCCATCATAACCCTAATATCCCTAATACTAAAGTCAGATAAATATACAAGAAAAAAATTACAAACCAATCTCTCTAATGAATATCAAAACAAAAATTCTTAACAAAATACTTGTAAATACATAAAAGAATTATATACCACGATCAAGTGGGTTTTATTCCTGGTATGCAAGGGCATTTAAAATAAGAAAAGTAATCAATGTAATATACCACATTAAAAAAATTAAAGAATAAAACCCACATGATTACCTAGATTGATACAGGAAAGGCATTTGATGAAATCGAGCATCTTTTCTTGACAAAAAACACTTCAAAAGATAGGTATAGACGGAAAGTTCCTCAATATAAAAAAGGGCAATATGAAAATCCCACAGCAAACATGGTGTTCAATCCCATTGTCACCCCTGTTATTCAATATTATGCTAGAAGATCTAGCTAGAGAAATTAGGCAAGAAAGAGAAATAAAATATATATAAATAGGAAAGGAAGAAATAAAATTTTACTATTTGCTGATGGCATGATCCTATATGTAAAAAGTCCACAAAAAAAGCTACTAAAACTAATAAACAAGATTAATACATGAAAATCAGTAGCATTTCTTCACACTACTAATGAGCAATCTGAGAAGGAATTCAGAAAAAATAATTCCATCTACAATAAAGATTAAAAGAATCATATATATAGGATAAAACTTAAGCAAGGACATGAAGGACTTTTATTCAGAAAAGTATAAAACATTGCTAAACGAAACCAAAGAAGACCTCAATAAAAGGAAGGACATTCTATGTTTATGGATTGTAAGAGTATATCATTCCTTTTTACTGGTGAATGGTATTCCATGGGCTGCATGCACCACAATTTGTTTATACATTTCCAAATTGAAAGATATTTTGATAATTTTTGGATTGGGGAATGATTCATATTTGCATAAGTTCTGATACATATATATACATACTTACATATGTGCATTTATATGTATATGTGCATATATACATATAAATATGCCATTTATATATCACATAGCACTCATATTTTCATATATACATATATTTTACATACATGGTATATATAGATATATGAAACATATAGTGTATATACATATGGCACAAACATACATATCTGAAAATATTATATTATTCAGAATATAAAAGAACTCTTACAGCACAACAGAAACACAAACAATGTAATTTAGAAATGGACTTAAACATTCCACCAAAAGTAATTTGCAAAAGACCATAAGCACATGAAATTATGTTCAACTTCATTGGCCATTAATGAATTGCAAAAGAAAACCATAGTGCAATACTATTGCACAGCCCCTACAATGATTATAATCAGCAAAACCAAGCAAATAAACAAAAGGAAAATTACAAATGTTGGCAAGTATGTGGAGAAATTGGAACTTTCATGAATTACTGATGGAAATGTAAAATGGTATAGCCTCTATGGAAAACTGTTTGGCAGTTCCTCAGAAAGATAAACAGAATTACTTACCATATGACCAAGCAAGTTTACTCCTAGGTACATATCCTAGAAATATGAAATGAAATCAGGTGTCCAAAGAGGTACACAAATGTTTATCACACTATTATATATAATAGCCAAAATGTGGCAATAGCCCAATTCTCCAACAATGCATAAATAAAACATCCACTGCTTATTTACATGTGTGTGTGTGTATATGCACACACACACAATGGGATATTATTCATTCATAAAAAGGAATGAAATACTGACACATCTTACAACTTGGATATACTTTGAAAATATTATGCTAACTGAAAGAAGACAAACAGAAAGGTCATATATTATATGATGCCTTTTCTATGAAATGTCTATGTGAAGTATGTCCATAGAGAAAGGAACATATTACATTTAGATTTTTAATCCCTTTTGAGTTGATTTCTATGTATGATGTGTAGTAGGGGTCCTCTTTCCTTTTTTTTGCAAGTGGAGATCCAGTTTTACCAGCACAATTCTACCTGTAAAAAAAACTATTCTTTCCCAGTTAAGTGGTCTTTGAGCCCTTGTAAAAATATAGTGAGTCATAAATGTGAGGGTTGATTTCTGAGGTTTCGATTTAATTCCATTAGACTATATATGTGTGCTTCTGCCACTACTAAAGTTTTTTGATTATAGTGGCTTTATAAGTTTTAAAGTTGGGAATTGTGAGTCATCTAACTTCATTCTTATATTTCAAGATGGCTATGCCTCTTTGGGGACACTTACCATTCCATATAAATTTGATGATTGACATTTCCATTTCTTCACAGAAGAGTGTTTGTATTGGGATGGGGATTGCATTGGATCTATACATTGCTTTAGGTAGGATTGACATATTAACCATATTTAATCTTCCAATCCATGAATACAGAATTTCCTTTCATTTATTTATGTTTTCTTTGACTTCTTTTAGCAATTATTTTTACTTTTCTTTGTAGATGTAATTTACATCTTAGTTATATTGATTCATAGATATTTGACTCTTTTAGTTGCTATTGTAAATGGATTATTTTTATTTATTCTTCTGATTGTTCATTGTTTGTGTATATAAATGGTAATGATGTTGGGGTATTGATATTGTATCCTGACACATTGCAGAATCCATTTATAAGCTTTAGGAGCTTTGTTGTGGATTTTTAAGGATTTTCTGTATATAGGATCATATATATCATCACCAAAAAGGGAAAGTTTTACTTCTTCCTTTCTAATTTGGATGTCTTTTATTTATTTTGCCTGCCTAATTGTTCTGGCAAGAACTTCCACTGTAATATCGAATAACAGTGGTGACAGAGGGCAACCTTGTCTTGTTCCTGATCTTAGAGGGAAAGTTTTAAGTCTTTCATCATTAACTAGGTTATTAGCTGTGGGATTTTCATATATACATGTAGCCATTTGCAATTATTTTATGAAGTCCATAAAAGAGAAATTTTATGTTTGTAAATGAATCTATTCCTCTGAGTTGGTGTCCTTTGATTGCATTAAATTCAGCTGAGGGGCCTTTGATTAGATTATCTGTTAGCATTGCTGTTGGGCTTTTTATTGAAATACTTCAGTGATGCAGGACTCAGGATGTGTCCCTGTCCCCTTGATGGGTATGATATAAACAGATGTTCACTCAGACAGACACAGGAAGAGAGAGCTCTGCCATTTTTATCTGCCATGTTACAAGGCTCAAACAGTTGAGGACCCGAGGAGAGATGAGCCATTTCCCATTCCCATTACAGCTAAACTTGGGAAGAGAACAGAACAGCCAAGATTGATATAAGAGCCTGGAAATAAACAAGCCCTAGTCAGGAGATAGTAAACTACAAGATCACTTAAGCATGAAGCCTTAAGACACTGGGCCCATGGAGCTAAAGAAGAAAGGGTGAGCCCAGCGGGGAAGGTGGAAATGTGAGCAGACATCAGTGGCCATCTTGATTCACCATGTGGCAACATGCAAGGATCAACAGTAGCTGACTTTGGTGAGAAATCATCTCTGATGGTGCTTCAGTTTGGACTTTCCATGGCCTTGGAATTACAAACCTTTACTTCACATAAATCCCTTTATAAAAGCTGGGATATGTGCTTACTAAAAAGTCTTCACGTAAGCAGCTCTGAAAATTCTAATACACTAATTGAGATGGTTTCCTATTAATTTAATTTTAGAGGATTATTCTTTGCACTTAGTTCACTGAAGTATATTAACCAGACTTTCTCAGTTTTGCTTTCAGGAATAAGGTAACATCTCAAAGCAAAAACAGACAGAAAGTTGTAAATCTGTAAATTTTATCAGAGGCAAAAAGTTTGAAAACCTTAAGCAGTTGGCTGAAAAAGGAGACATGAAGACCTTGTTAAATTGTGGTTTATTAGCCACTGAAACCAAGTTGAACATGCTTGAGACAATGCAGGACTGACAAATTGCACATAACCTCCTCACAAAACCCCTGGAAGATATAATATCATACTACTTTTTCTTCTACCCTACCCCTCTCTTTTTGCCTATAAAATCCCTAGCTTCCATTCTCACTTTTAACTGGTTTGGGGAAGAATCCCCCAGTGCCTTACTTGTGCACTCACCAAAAATCACCTTCTCACTGAGAGAAATGTTTCTCCTTTGTGGCACCAGATCACACTGGACCTTCTATTGGAAATAGCCATACATACAGTAACAACATCACTTTGGCAAACTAAGACAATATCCTTTATAATGTTGAGGAAATTTTCTTTTATTCATATTGTTCTAAGTGCTTTTATAAAGAAGCTTTGCTGGATTTTGTCAATTGCTGTTTCTCCATCAATTGAAATAATCGTGTGATTTTTTCTCCATAATTCTGTTAATCTGATGTATTAACTTAGTTGATTTTCTTATTTTGACAAACCGTTGCATAGCAGAGATAAATTCCAGTTCATCATGTTGTATAATTTTTTTCAGATGCTTTTGAATTCAGTTTACTACTATTTTGTTAAGAACTTTGCATCTATCTTCATAAGAGATATTGGTCTGCAGTTTTCTCTTCACTGGCATCTTTATCTGGCTTTAGTATGAAGGTGATGTTGGCCTCATACAATGAATTACGGACTGTTTCTGCCTCCTCCATTTTTTTAAGTGTTTCAGCAGAATTGTAGTTAAGCGTTCTTGGAATGTTTGGAAGAATTCCCCTGTGAATCCATCTGGTGCTGGGTTTTTCTTTGTTTTGACATTTTTAAATTACTGACTCAATTACTTTTCTCCTAATTGTTTTGTTGAGATCTTCTATTTCTTCTTGAATCAATTTTGATACTGCATGTATCTAAGAATATGTCCCTTTCATCTAGGTTATCTAATTTTTTTGGTGTACAGATGCTCATATTTACCTCTTATAGTCCTTTTTATTTCAGCAGGGATAGTAGTAATGTCCCTTTTTAATTTATGATTATACTTATTTATATTGTTTTTTCCTTCATTTTTCTAGCTAAAGGTTTTCCTACTTAGTGGTCTTTGCAAAGAACCGACATTTGGTTTTGTTGATCTTCTCTATTATTTTTGTGTTTGTTTGCTTTCTATATCATTTATCTCTTCTCTAATATTTGTTATTTCTTTCCCTCTGCTCTCTTTCAGTTTAGTTCTTCCAATTTTGAGATTAGGTCTCTGATTTGACATCTCTCTTCTTTTAAATGTAAGCATTCCAAGCTCTAAATTTCCCTCTCAGAACTGCTTTAGCATACCAAATCCCATAAGTTTTTTTTTTTTTTTCAACATGGAATGTTAGAAACTTTATTATTATAATTATTATTATTAAGCGCCAGCTTAATACTGCAAAAAATTTCAAATTACCCTTCCACAATCCACTCCCCCCTTCCCCACACAAATTCTTAATAAAGAGCTTTTCAAGTGTTCTCTTTTCTGTATAAAACTTTTTGAAATAAAGGCAAAGAACTGTGTACATCTTGCTGTGAAATGCTCCTGTGGCTGCCCAGGCTCCCTTTACTGTCCAGGTCCTGAAAGACTCTTGTTCATGAACTGTCTTCACAAAGCAAGTCCACCACTTGCTAGGTTTATCATTCTGAGGGTCAAAAACCATAAGTTTTTATATGTTTTATTTTCATTTCCATTTGCCTCAAGATGTTTCCTAATTTTGTCTCTGGTTTACTCTTTAATCCATTGGTTATTTAAGAGTTTTTCGTTTAATTTCCACAAGTTTTTGAAATTTTTATTTCTTTGTTAATATTTTATAAGCTTCATTCTGTTGCAGTTTGAAAATATACATTGCATTATTTCAATTTTTTTTTTAATTCCTTGAGACTAGTTTTGTGACTCAACATATAGTTTACCCTGGAGAATGATTCATGTGCTCTCAAGAAGAGTGTACATTATGTTTTTGATGGGTGAAGTGTTCTATATATGTTTGGTAAGTCAAATTGGTTTAGAGTATTATTCAATTCTTGTACTTCTTTACTGATCTTCTGACTAGATGTTTTATCCATTGTTGAGAATAATATAGTAAAGTCTCCTAACTGTTAATGCACAACCATCAAATTCTCCCTTCAAATCTGTCAGTATTTGTTTCATATATTTTGGGGCTCGGTTGACTCATGCATATCTATTCATAATTGTTTCATCTTCCTGTTGAATTATCCACTTTATTAGTATATAATGACCATCTTTGTCCCTTGTGACTGTTTATTATTAAAGTCTATTTGATAAGATATTAGTATAGCCACCCAGCTCTGGTTTGTTTACTACTTGAATAGTATATTTATTTTCCATCCTTTTTCCCTCAACCTACTTGTATCTTTGAATTTAGGGTGCATCTCATGCTGACAACATATATTTGAGTCATACATTTTTTATCCATTCTGACAATCTCTGCCTTTTGACTAGAGAGTTTAATCCATGGAGTTTAATCCATTAATACTTCACTAATACTATAGTGTAATATTACCTACACTATAGATAATATGGGACTTTTTCCTGCATTTTCCTCTTTACTTTTGCAAGCCTTATATATTTTCCCCCTCACTTCTTTAAGTCCCTACTTTTATTTATTTGATGATTTATTGTACCATATTGAGCACCTTCTCATTTCTATCTGGATATATTTTTCATCTATTTTTCTTGTGTTTATCATGGGTTTAAAATTTAATATCTTAAACATATAAGAATCATATTTGGTTTGATACCATCTTATTTTCAATAGTGTGCACGTATACTTTTCCTATACCCCTCGTTCTTCCATTTTTTTATGTACTTATAACCACTTATATCTTTGTGCATCCAAAACATAGATTTATCTATACTTATATTTTCATGTTTATTTGCAATTATATTTACAACATATCATGGGAGTATACTCACACAGATGAAAATATCTAAAGTAACTATTGATTGTCTTTGAAAAGGGGAAACAGTGTGCTTGGAAACAGTCACATAAAAGACAATATACCATATTCTATTTTGTAACTTTAGTATCATATGAATGTAATACATATACAAAATTAAATTAAAATTGGAGAGAGACAGACAGAAAAAGAAATTTGGGGAGGAGAGAGATATAAATCTCTTTGGTAAAGATCTATGGTGACAGTCTCTCAAGTTTTGTCTGAAAATGTGTTTAATTTCTTCCTTATCCTTGAAAATTACTTTTGTTAGGTACACAAATATAAATTGATAGTTATTTTAATACTGTCTTCTGGATTTAATTATTGTTGTTGAGTAACCTGTTCCTAATTTTCCTGTCTTTGTAAGGAATCTATTTTCTCTGGATACTTTATCTTTGATGTCTTTAATTTCCCCTATAAGCTGTGGATTTCTTCGTGCAATTCACTGTGGTTATGAATTTAATGATTTATGTATTTCATCATTCATTAAAAAGTATGTACATTTCTTAAAACATTATCTTATTTTATATATTACCTTATGCAATACACATTATATTTTTTACCTAATTGTTAGTTTCACTTTTCTTTTTCTCTTTACATTTAAACATCTCTGAAATTGGATTAAAAATTATCATCAAGGGCATGCCATACTTTATTAGACAACCATTTTCATGTTTTATCAATATTTCAAATTTCCTTTAATTTTTCCATTTGCTTTGCTGCATATATGTTCTCAGTGCTGCATTCTGGATAATTTATTTAGCTCTTTCTTGCTCTTTATTATTCTCCCTTCAGTTTTATCTATCCTGCTATTGAATTAATCCAGTGTTTTTTTTTTTTTTAATTTCACATGTTTTATTTCTATAAATTCTGTACTTTGGTCATCCTTAAAAATCCAATTCTCTAAGTTTAAAATCTGACTATCCCCTCTGGCTTTCAGTATTTGCTTAATACTCCAGATTCCACTCCAGTTTTGGCCAAAGAAATACCTCTGCTTTTTTGGGAGCTCAGCTAATCATTTCTAAAAATGATTTTAAATATATTTTTTATTCAATATTTCT
Source organism: Tolypeutes matacus (assembly GCA_026826555.1). Classification (NCBI taxonomy): domain Eukaryota; kingdom Metazoa; phylum Chordata; class Mammalia; order Cingulata; family Chlamyphoridae; genus Tolypeutes; species Tolypeutes matacus. The sequence continues at coordinate 1,965,828 of JAKSZT010029587.1, read as the reverse complement.
AGGTTTCTTTTTATGGGAAGGCCTTTTTCAGAATATCTAATCTGCCAAATTGATGGAAATGAAATAAGAAAGAAGAATTTAATGACATTAGGGAAGAAACTAGTTGGCCTTTATTTAATAGGACATAGAATAAGACAACAAGTAAATTCAGTAGTACAAATAGCTGTAAGAGAACTGGAAATATTAGGTAGAGAACAGAAGAAATAGCTTTAATATGGCATTGTAGAGAAAGGAGATTAATTTTTTTATCCTGAGTTAGTTGGGGGGTGAAAAAAAAGTGCACTTGAAATGGCTTCAAGAAAAGTGTTTCAAGTTTCATCAAAGTTCCAACTAAGAAAAAAAGTGAATGAAATATTTAGAGACTAAGTTAGAGCTAACCCAGGTTTTGCTGACTTCAGGTATGAGATACCACATATTTTAAGAAAGAGACTGAGTGAATTAGAGAGAATTAGAGAGAAAGAGGAATACAGAGTCAGTTTAAAGGGTGAAGAGAGGTATGGGAAAATTTTCAGGTATAAATTCCAGGTAATATTTTCTTAGAGATATCACCTGTAATAGTAAATATATATATATTTAGAAAAGTTGTGGGTTTAAAGAACTATCATGTGTAAAATATAAGATTCCCATATACCACCAAACCACCAAAACCTTGCTTTGTTGTAGAACAGTTATTCAATGGATGATAGCACTTTTTTCACAATTGTACTATTTTTAACAATAAGTATATTTGTCACAACTGATGAAAGAATCTTAAAATAGTACTATTAACTATCATCCATAGTTTACATTAAGTGATTTTTTCTCATATTCTAGCTTATTATTAGCACTTTGTATTTGTGTCAAACATTGTTATACTTCATGAAAGAACATTCATATACTTGTACTATTAACTATAGTCCATCATCTACAATAGGGTTCGCTGTGTTATACAGTCTGATGTTTTCTCTTTTAATTTATATTCTAATAAAGTACATGACGTAATTTCTCCATGTAACCAAATTCACCTGTATATTCAGTACTAAAACATTTACAATAATGTACTAACATCACTACCATCCATATCCAAACAATTATAATCAATCTGTATTGAAATTCTGTACAAATAAAGCATAAATTCCCAATTCTCTAACCCCAATCTGTCTGTTGGTAGATTTTAGATTATCACTATATGAATTTTCTTATTATGGTTAGCTCAAAGTAATGATAACATACAATATTTGTTCTTTTTGTCTGTCTTACTTCATTCAACATAATGTCCTCAAGTTTCATGCCTGTTGACACAGGCAGGACTTCATTGCTTTTTGTGGTAGAATAATATTCCATTGTATGTACCATATTTTGTTTACCCACTCACTAACTAATGAACATTTGGGTTGCTTCCATTTTTTGGCAATTGTGAATATTGCTGCTGTGAACATTGATGCTCTGTTTGCAATTCTGCTTTCAATACTTTGGGGTTTATACTAATAATTAGTTGTGAGATTGCTCAGTTCTATGGTAATTCTAAACTTAGCTTCCTGAGGACCAGTCAAACTGTCTTCCATAATGGTTGCACCAGTCTACATTCCCACCAGCAATGACTGCATGTTCTATTTCTTCACTTCCTTTCCAACACTTGTAGTTTTTTGTTTTATTTATCCTTTTTATTTGGTAATGTGACCAATAAATGATGGGTGCTTTTTCCTTCATGTTTATCCTATTTGTTGATCTCTGTTTTTCTTAGAAATGCATATTCATGTCTTTTGTTAGTTTTATTAGTTCTCTGTTATTATTTCTTTTAATATTTTTCTGTCCCTTTCTGTCTCTCTTCTTTTGGGTATTTATTCATGCCCTTGATGGTCCAGAATTATCCCAGGCTATTTTCACTTTTAATATATTTTTTTCTTTCTGCTTCTCAGCCAGACTTTCAAGTGTCTTTTCATTTTTTTTGTTCTGTCAGCTCCAAATCTACTTTAGAAATCTTCCTGGACATTTTTCATTCCAGTTATTTTGGTCTTAAACTCTAATAATTATGTTTGGTTCCTTTTTATAATTTGCATGTATTTATTAAAACTCTCATATTGCTCATTCTTTGTTATCGTGACACCCCTTACTTATTTCTTAGTGTTTTTCTTCATCTCTGAGTGTTTTTAAAATCATTTTTTAAAAGCTTTGTTTTGTATGTTTACAATTTCATGTTCTTTATTGGTGTTTTCTGGATTTTTATCCTCTTCCTTTGGATGGGTCATTATTCACTATTTCTTTGTCTTCCATTCTTTATTTTCACCCTGTATATTTTAATCTTTTTAAAATTTTAACTCTGGGTTTTCTCTGTCTTTCTAGGTTTCTGTCTGTCCTGAGCTTTAGCTTGTTAGTTGTTTTGGAGTTCCTTTGCTTAAAGGAGTTTGGTTGTCCTCTGTTTCCCAGGATACAGACCTCCCATTCCTGGCATCTGAAGTCGATAAGCATTTGTCCCAGACTGTCTGCTTCTATAGTTTTTTAAAACTATTTTCATTATTTCAAGGTATTTTTGCCTGGAGGGCAAATTCTGGGAGGAGGGCACACCAGAGAAGACCAAGTCTGTCTTTACCAGCCATAACAGGGTCAGGGACCCACTAAGGGGACATAGACCAGCTACAAATTTTCCTGGAGAGGGAATCAGGAAGGGTACAAGAGCTTCTCTGATGGCCTCCCCCAAAGCAGAGATTTCCTTGCCTGTGCAGAAAATGAAACTCTTCATTTAACTGTCCTCTAGAGTCCTGAGGAAGTTCATCATCTTTAAGTCTCCTCTGTTACTACCTCTGTCCAGAGAAGTTTGAAACAATAGCTGCCTTCTGAGCTGGGCAGAGCTGGGATCCCAAGGATCTAAATTCCCTTATCAAAGGTTGTGATCAATGATCAGCCATCCCCATTTTTGTTCTTGGGGAAGAGGAATTCTTTTGTCCCTTTTATTTTTTATGTATTTATTTTTTTATTTTTATTTTTTAATTTTTAAAGGAGCTTTCGATTGCATAAATGCTATACATAAAAAAATAAGGGATTCCTATATGCCCCATTCCCACCCCCTCACACATTTTCCCACATTAACAACATCCTTCATTAGTGTGGGTGTGGTTCATTTGCCACAACTGATGAACACATATTGAAGAATTGCTACTAACCCTGGATTACAGTTTACATTATAGTTTACACTCTGTCCTGCACAATTTTGTAGGTCATGACAAAACATATACTGGCTTGTATCTGTCATTGCAATATCATGCTGACAATTCCAATGTTCCAAAAATGCCCCCATATTATACCTATTCTTCCCTCTCCCATCCTTCAGAATCACTGGTGGCAACTGCCTTTACATCAATAAGAGCTCTTCCGTTGATAGAATAATAATAAGTACATAATAGTATAATAATAATCCTACTTTAGTCCATTGTTCATTTCCCCAGTCTTGAGGATTTTCAGATGGTAATGCCCACTTTACTTCTAATTGAGAGGGGGCTTAGATCCCATGGGGAAGATGGATGGAGACATCTTGCTTGCAGTTGCAGACACTCTCTGTTCCTTGGGATGGGTGTTGTCCATTGCCATCTATTTGTTAGTTTTCCTATGTGAGTCCAATGAATGAGAGAGTAGGCATTGCAACTCTGATGAAATTCAGGCCTCAACTGCCACATGGCTGGACCAAAGATTTAAGTCTCTGGGACATATATTTATCAAGGATTGTGCTAAATATAGGTAAAAATACAAGGCACAGAAGAGATACATATTGGGAAATTATAAATGAGTCTAACTTTGTTACACTGGGGAGCATAAATTCCAAAGAAAGGCCCACAGACAGCGTACGAATTCATGAACTGTCTGCCATGCTTATAGTTTCTAGATATCTCTAGAGCTCTCAGGACCCCTGCTACTTGAAATACTGTTTACTGTGGCAGTCAATGAGCTCCTGCTGGAACTTGCATATGTGCAACATCTGTAATAACCTACCAATTCAATTTTAAATCTCTTAGCCATAAAAACTCATTTGTATTTTCCATTTCCCCCTTTTAGTCAAGGTCTTTTTCCACATGCATTGCTAATTGGTGCTTAGTAATAATCTCTCAGTGCCAGAGAGGCTCATCCCTGTGAGTCATTTCCCACAGCAAAACGAAGGTAGTGCATTTATATGCTGAGTTTGGCTTAGAGAGAGGCTATATTTATGCAACAAGTAGGCTTTCAGGAGGTAACTCTTAAGCAGTATATAATAATAGGCTAAGATTCAATTTCACAAGAAAAGGTTCATAAGTACAATCATCAATATCAAGGGTCTGGTGTAATCATCTCTCTTCTTTCATTAGGCACTGCCCTTGCACTAGGGGTATTCTTGCTGTTCCATTAGAGAATGTAGCATAACTCCCCAGGATGGGAATTCAATATTCTTTCATTTTTGTGGCTCTCCACCCACTGAGACAATGCCCCATGAACACTTTGACATATTCATATGACTTAGAGGTATACCCCAGGTGAACCTCTTCCCATTCATTCCCCCATCACTGACACCTTGCACCCTGCACCTCCTCTGTCACATTTGTGACCTTTCTGGGATCCAAAATCTCTCCAAAAATGAAGCCAACAAAATAACCAATTGAATTAATAAGAAAATAAAATAATAATTTTAAAAGTAACCAATAAAACACACAAAAAAATTTTTAATTGAAATTATTAGAAATTTTTTTTAGACATTGTGCCTCTCATCACAGTAACATCTGTTGTCTTGTATGTAAAGTTACATTTTCTTTTATATATTTCCCTAGGATCTTTTTTTTTTTTCATTTTATCTTCCAAGATGCTTTAGGATATAGAAAAGTCTCATAAAGAATCCTCTATATTTTTGTCCCTTTTAGTCACAAGTGATCTAGCCATGGGATGGACTCCATAGTGGCCTGCTGTGAGAGTGAGGAATGGATGCTGGTAGCTACTATAATTAAGATCAATGTACTATTATTATAATTTATTGGCCTATTCTTCCTGCTCTTCCATAGATGCTGTACAGTGCTCTTCTGGCCTACAAAGTTTCAAAATATTTGTTTCAAGTATCTTTAATAGTTGGTTTGTTGGAGAGACTGACTCCTGGATCTCCTTACTCTACCAACTTCCTATAATATTCCTGTATGCGTATTTTTAAGCAGAATTTTAAGTACTTTTAAATAAAATTTGAGTTAGGAAATGGATAAATGAGTTTATTCCAAGGTGCTAAAATCTTCAAACAGAGTAAAGATGTTATTTAATTTTGTCCTTGATGAGATGCATATGGATACCTTAATGTACAAGCAATGAATAAATAAATTAGAAACATGGTATATATAAACACAAAACCCATAGAGAAAAGTGGAATGATAAGCAATCAATTAATATGTCATTCAGTGTAAAAAAAGAGAAAATATACACAGAAGAAAAAAGAAACAAAATAATAATTTCAAGAAATATAAAGTGCAACAAAAGAGGTTGACTTGATTGCAAAAACATCACTAATTACAATGACTGAAAATGTATTGAATTCTCTCCTGAGAAATCAAAGATTCTACATTGAGAAAAAAAATATCTAATTTTTGGTGTTTCCAAGAGAAATATATGAAAAATATATAAAAGATAGTTGAAAATTGATGTAAGAACATGGGAAAGAGATACAAATTCACTTCAAAATATTAAAATAGACAAATGCAATTTTAAATTTTTATCCAGCTAATAAAATTGTCCTAAAAAATATCATTCAAAAACTCGGGAACAAATAGGATAAAATAATGAGAGATAATATCACTTTTTATAATGTTCTGAACAAATAAATATATTTAATAAGATTTGATCAGCACAGTATAATGGACATATGTAAAACACTATCCTCAGCAAAAGCAAAACATTCAGAAAAATGCATCATATAAAGGGCCATCAAATAATATACAACTTATTTTAGATGATTGATGCCTTTGCCCACAATGATAGAATTTAGAATTCAATTTAAAAAATATATCATATGGTTGTACATTTAAAACCTTGTGCATTAAGAAGTAATGCATGAGACAAGAAAGAAACCATAGTGAAAATATTAAAATAAATTAAATGGAAAACTAATATAAATTCCATGTGTCAAAACTTCTAGTTTACTGATGTCACAACACCATGTAAAATTTAGAGTCTTTGATAGATGCATTAGAATGTGCAAAGGATAAAATAATCAGTTCAGCATACCTGTTCAAAAAGTAGAAAAATGAATTCAAATGAAACCAGAGAAGTAAAAGAAATCAAATACACAATAAAGAGGATTGATAAAACTAGGCAAGAGTTCTTTGGAAATATTAATAATTATTATAAACCTCTGCTTAAATTATTGAAGAATTAAGAAAGAAGACCCAGATCAGCACTACAAGAAATGATAAAGGGGCATCACTAGTATACTGGGGGAATTCAAAAGATAACTGGATAATTAATAATTCTAGGACTGTTTATTGACTCTGTGATATATGCAAATGCATATAACAGTACACATGCAAAAAAGTAAACATAACAACATTATTTGTAATTGCTTAAAATTGAATAAAAGGTATTTATGCAGCAAGAGTACATAAATAAATAATGGCATAGCCTGCCTATTAAATAATATACAGCAAAGAAAATGAATAATACATGATGCTTATCTGAATATGAATAATTTTATAAATGGAATAATGTGCAATAATAAAAAAGAATCCCCAAAAATATATCCTGAATTATCCATTTCTATATAAACAAAGGGAAATTGTATTGTTATGTATGTACAAATAGGCAGCAAATGTAGGGGAAAAACAGTGAAACTGCCAGTTGGTCTCTAGGATGGGCGGTAGTGGTCCCTTAACACACACTCCCTAACCTGTATCAATGTGATCTTATACATAGTTCCAAACAGAATTTTTAACATTTATTTAAGAATGTGTGCAATGGATTTGAAGTAAAAAGAAGATTAGGGACTAGTAAGGATATTTTGCAAGAGGCCTGAATAAAAGCATCATATCTTAATTACCATGACATTTAGAAATGTTGGTAAGGAAGGGGACAAATTTTTGGAGAACTTTAGTAATGATTATTTTTTTGAAAGGAAACTCCAGTACCTTCCCTTTGGGAATGCAAAGCCAATTTTTTGTAGCTTTATTTGTTATATTCTTGCCCTCAACAATTATCTTATATCTAAAGAAAAACTATATAAATGAATAATTTTTATTTTATTCTATCAAATAAATATATAATTCATTTTATTATATATATTAATTTTATATATGAAAGATGAAAATATTTTAATGTCTCCCACTTTCCTTTAGGAAAGGTCAAGCATGGCAGCATGGCATTAAATACCCTTAATGATCTGACCCCTGCTTACATCTTCCCCTTTCTTTATTTATCACTTGCTAATATATCCCCTGTTCCTTCTAAGCTCTAGTCTACTTAGCTGGATATTTGCAGCTTCATGAAGTTCCCATTGACTCTTTTATATTCCTACAATTTCATGAGTCCAATCTCTTTTTGAAGTGCTCCTTTGTTTACATGACTACGTATTTTTCTTGCAGGACCCCTTTAGAACTGCGTCCTTCCCTAGATGCTGCATGGCTTTCTGGGTATACACAGCTCTCTCCTCCACTATCAGATAATTCTCTGAGGTAAAGTCTTGTGTTCTCTTCACTGTAGAACCCCTCTTGAATCATACATCATCTGTAATATAGAATATATTCAAAAGATATTCAATAAATAACTGAATTATTCAAGAAACTAGGATGGGTTGCATTGCAAAGCAATTTGATTGAGTGAATAATATTTATATTAAATCAAAGAATCTTGGATAATTGATAGGCTTGTGATAATAAGATGCAATAAGTTCTGCACAAGATAAATTGGGAGTTTAACAAAGTTCTTATACAAACCTGTCTAACTGGAAGAAAGAATGGTTATAGAATTCACTTATTTGTTCTTTCATTTATTCACTCATTCATATTCATTTGCTAAACAGACACCTCAGAAACAATCCCCTGAGCAAATCTACACTTGTTTTGGAGTTTAAAGTGAAACACAACAGACAAGAGATTAAGTGTCATGGACAAGGCCACAATTCATCTGTCCCATCAATACCTGTGAAATTCCACTGCAGAATGTTCTGGATAGACAAAAGAACTGATAACAAACTATAATGGAGAGATTGCCCTGACAGGGAAGGAGGCATCACTTTTTTCTCTGCAAAAGTGATGGCTGAGCTAAGGTTTGAGAAAGAAAAAAGTTAATTAGGCACAGGTGTGTCATAGGCAGGGACAAAGGCAAACACATAGGTGCTATGGTAAGAGTAAAAATGAACTGAAATAAGGGTAGTATGTATTAAAATCCAGAAATAAACTATCAGCCACTATGCCTAAATATTAGGAAAAAAGGTGGGGAAGATAGTAAGGGCCATTTTATTTGTAAATATATTTTGAGTACAAAAAGCTAACTGACTGAATCAGGGAATAAAATGTCTTTTCCTAACATAAATGACAATTATAGACTTTGTGTGTTGGTTGGTTTCAATTTCAATATCACCTGACCATGCCTTCTTAGAGTGGCCAGACTCTCTTGGATTCGGGGTCCTATAGATCTTTTCTCCTCAGGACTGATTCCACATGACTTCAGTAAGCCCAGAGTAGATCTAGCCTTCAAATCCTCCTACCATATCTTCTAGAGGAAAATATGTTTTAGTATCCTATGTTTCCAGTAAAATCCAAGGGAATTTTGTGCTTGGAATGACAAGATCACATGTTCACATCTGAACTAATCGCTATGGCTGGAGGATAGGATATGCTGATTGACCTAAGCCCATATCCCTCAGTCTTCCCTTGAGGTCATGCTATCCAGAGATGTTGTGAAATAAAAATTTACCTTCCCACTTCCATCACTGAACATAGAATTCTTCTGTCCAGACAAATGGAATAATAATGGAAGGAGAGAGGATTTACTGGAATTGTACTTATTTACTTTGTTACTAAGAGTGGAGTGAATACTAAGTTAACCAAGGAAGAAAGTGACCACCCATTTGGACCCTGTAATCCATATTGAAGATGTTTTCCTTTTTTGTAAAAGCATTGGGAAGAGACAACCTATGTAAACAAGAGAAGTGATAAAATATGTAGTTTTGTTTATTGAAGCTAAGTTTGTTTTTCTTAGGATAGAGATTGGGCTGTAGTAAAAGAGAAAGATGAGTTATGGAAAGTCCATCAGGTGGTTAGTGAATGAGTAGGTAGGAGTGTTTGAACTAGAGGAATGACAAATGGAACACTTAAGAGATGTTTAGGAAGTGAACTTTAGAAAGTATGATGCTGTGTTGGATATGGTGGAAATGAGGCCAAGTGAGAGGTCAAGGTTTTGTCCATATCACTGGACTTCATCCAAAGTCATGAATAAGAGTTGTTCCACCACTTTATTCCCTGTGGCCATGCAAGGCAAACAGAGGGGACTTGAATGTGCATGGCAACTGAGCTAGAGCTGATTTTTATGATTAATGAACAATACTTGCACTTATAAGATATAAAAGGTAGCAAATTCTTGTAAAACATATCAAAACTAAAAATCATCCAGTTCTTGAAATCATGTGAATAAAACAAATATTTTTTTGGAGAAACTTGAAAAATATATGGCTTCATATTTCATCTTTAATCACTCTGTCCTTTAAAATCTCTCCATCATGCTTCATTTAACTTACATGCTTTTTTATTAATTCAAAATATTTCCCACATTTTTTATTTAATCTAAGTAGTATTCTGTGAGAGTTTGTAAACTTGTACATACTCCTCAATTGGAGACTTTGGGACTGAAATTATCACAACCTTATTCCATTCCACAAATTCTGTGGGGGTCCTGCCTTGTTTACTTATATGTTGATGAATGTTAATTTCCTCCCTCCCTCACACATACAGAAGAAATATTGATGAGGAAAACCCTCAAATTTCAATAATAGCTAATCTTTTCTATGGTATCATTTTAAAAATCTAAATAGGTATTTCTATTTCTATAACTTCAGTAACTCTAGAAAATAACAAGAAAAGATATTAAATATTTTGAATTAAAATTTTTGCATTCTTTTTTATGGTCAGCTTACAGTAATAATTTAAGAAATTAACTATTTATTTTGCTTTCTTATAAGGAAGAAAATGTTGAGAAAATCTTGAAACAATTAAAATGAAACCCTCTGTATCATTAAGAAAAATATGTTGAGGCAAGAACACAATTTATATTATTTTATAGAATTTTAGTTATATCAAATTTTAATAAAAATACATAGTATACTATATATAGTATATGGGAATTCATATAGCATATGGAAAAAACTGAACAATGAATCAGACATTAAAATCAAAATTCTAATTCACACTTGAAAAATTATCACTCTACAAATGACACAGATATGGAGGTATGAATTTTCTTTTACAACAGATAACACCAAATTAAAGGGTTCTTAAACATTTTAGAAAAATAAAGTTTTTAAAATTAAAATTTAGTTTAATTGAAAAAATATGTTGAATACACATAAACATGTACAGATTGGCATTATTTATTAAATTGCAGATTGAATTCAGTTCTTTTGGCAGAGAAATAAAAAATTGAGCTAGGTGCAAGGCAACAAAGTCGTTTATTTGGGGTCTTAGAAGTTGCAATTTGAGGAGCACAGATCCAGTAGCAACTCAAATTGTGTCCCTTCTAGTGCTCCACAGCAAAGGTTTTTAATGAAAAGCAAGATTACATAAATTGTTTACAATTGCTTGTTATTTAGGATGTCCAAAATATCCTTTAAGTTAAATTGTTTATTGATGTCTTTATCTCATGCTTTGTTTACAGTGGTCAGAGATCTTTAGGGTTTTCAGGAACATTGTAGATTCTTTGCATACTTTGAAATTTTATGATATCTAGGTGTGATTTGCATAAGAGTATCCTCTTGAATCACCTCACCACTCCATTTTAAAACTAATATATTTTGTTTTTATTTCTTTTCATGGTTCTGAGTGGTAAAGTTTTATTTTAAATTGAGCTACATTTAAAAGACACCATCATCTCTCATTTAACATGTGCACACAAACTCTACATGAAGTTTATGGTCAAGTATCTAGGCCAAGGTGAAAGGGCATCTTGTATACTCACAGGAAAGAAGACAAGGCAATAGCAAGCACATTGAATGTCTCTCCAGAGGACCCACTTTGTAAATTTAGTGCTAAGTTTCCTGACCTGGAAGGAAGAAGGGAGACAGTAACAGTTTTCTAGATAGTCGTGGAGCCTTGCCATGGGCTAAGCAGCTCATATGTATTAAATTCAGTGTTCAAAGCCCTGAGGTGATGTTCATGCTGCCTGTTACCTTTTTTTAATAGAGAAATGAAGGGGCTCATGAGATAAAGTAGTTTAGTCCAAGGTTACTGCTGAGTAGCACATCTAGGATTTATTATAAAATCTTACTGACTCTACGGAATCCATCCACACTCATGTTAGTTGAAGGCAAATATCTTGGAAAAAATTTCAGAAAGTGTAGAAAAGCACGACAAAGGAAAATGATTCACAGTTTGGAGCAGGCAATGTGGGATGTGTGCACATATTACCCCACTACCTCCTCAAAGCAACTTGATTACCAAGATTTATTTCCACATCTTAAATGTGATGCAGGGGGAGTAGGAAGGCAAGTGGCTAAGTAATGCATTCCAAGCGTCAGCTCATCCTACAGAGCAGTTAATAATCTAAACAGCTGTCTAAAGTACCTGTTTGGGGGGGTCCAAGAGACCAGAAAAGCATCATGCAACATCCTTGAAAGAATGGAAGTAGGAGACTGCACATCTGCAGGGAAGATTCCTAAGTAGAGCACTCCATGATGCAGAGGCCAGTGCCCATCCTCCACTGGTGAAACAAGCAGCATTGGAAACAATTCCACAGATGGAGATAGAAGCTCCATTTTCCTAAATCAGGGGAGGAGGAAATGGTTCAGCACTGACTTCAGCTACTGCTTAGTAAATTTGGCTGGCTAAAGTATAAACCTAAGAACAGTTAAAGTTTGAATGTGTACAAGTCAGAAAGAAGCTGGTAGCTGCCATTTTAACTCTACCGCTGGCATGAGGAGAAGAGGGGTTGATTGAAAATCACAGTGACAGAAGGGACCAGCTTCTTTCCACCCATCAGACTGCAGTCCTAGCTCAGGCTCCAGCCCCAACTCTGGCAAGGAGGAAGCAGGGGATCCTGCACAAGTCTCTTCAGGGAACTGCAGGTGCTTTTGGCCAGCACAGACTGGATAGTTGTAAACCTAGAGCTCCTTCCCTTCACCCCAATATGATTGGAGTGGATCTGTGTTTCTTCAGTCTCTCAGGGCACCTGCAAGCGCTTTTGGCCTGATTGAACTGGTTTGTGGTGTGCCTTCTATTCCATCTCCACCCCCACCCCCATAAGATAGGAGGGTGCTAGTGTTTCTTCAGCCTCTCTGGGCAACTACAGGGGCTTTCAGCCCACACAGAATGGATACTCAGCCATGTGTAGCTCCATCCCCATCCCCCAATAGGATAAGAGGGGAGCTGTGTTTCCTCAGGCTTTCTGGGCAATGGCAGGCACATTTGGCCTGCATAGACTGAAGTCTTGGGTACCTGAGGATCCCTCACCCTCACCCCACAATAAGATAGAAGGAGACAGGTGATTCCTCAGCCTCTCCAGGCAACAGAAGGCACTTAAGGCCTACAGGGATTGAACTATTGGGTACCTGTAGATCGACCCTAAATCTACAATAGTAGAGGAGGGGGTTAGTATTTCCTTAGCCTCTCTGAGCAATGGGAGGCACTTTCAGCCTGCACAGACTGAACTGTTGGGTGCCAGTTGTTCCATCCCCACCCCCTAAGGGGCAGAAGGGAAAGTACTCCCTCAGCCTCTCAGGGCAACTGCAGGTGCATTTGGCCCCCATGGATTAGATTGATGGGCATTCTGGGGGGTCCATCCCCACCCCTGGCAGGAGAAGAGGGGTTCTGGGGTTATATAAGTCTACCTGGGCAACTTTGGTAATTTTGGACCACATGGCATAGAATGATGCCCACACCTGCATCTCCATCTCTGCCCCAGGCAGGGAGGAAGGGGTGTGAAGTTACATCAGTCTTACCAGACAACTACAGGTCGTCTTGGCCTGAATGGCTTAGGTTGCTATATATATCTGTGACTCTTTCTCTACCCCTGGAAGAAGAGAAATGTAGGAGAAGCTTCATTGGCTCCTGGGGCAATGTGGGCAGGTTCAGGTTCCACAGCGTACAATACCAACTACATCCTTGGCTTCTACTACACAACTAGCAAGAGAAAAAAGGCAAATATCTTTAAGCTAAAGAAACTGCTCCCATAATAAATGCATCTAGGAAGCCAAATGCCAAGACACCAACAAAAAATTATGATATATACCAAGAAACAGGAAGATATGGCACAGTCAAAGGAACAAGATAGTTCTTCAGATGACTTAAAGGATTTGAGACAACTAATTATAGATGTTCAAACAAATCTCTTAATAAATTCAATGAGATGGTTAAAGAGATTAAGGATATTAAGAAGACACTCTAGCACAAAGAGGAATTTGAAAGAATACACAGAACAATAGCAGATTTTATGGGAATGAAAGGCAAAATAAATGAAATAGAAAGTACACTGGAGACATGTAACAGTAGATTTGAGGAGGCATAAGAAACAATCAGTGAGCCTGAAGTTTTGGCTTTTGAAAATGAACATACAACAAAACAGATGAAGTAAAGAATAGAAAAAATTGAACAGGGTCTCAGGGAACTAAATGATGGCAAGTGAGGTGCAAACATATGTGTCATGGGTGTCCTAGAATTGAAAAAGTTGGGAAAAGAAACAGAAAGAATATTTGAAGAAATAATGGTAGAAAATTTCCCAACCCTATTGAAGAACATAAATATCTGTATCCAAGAAGCACAACATACTCCCATCTGAATAAATCTGAATAGGTAAAGTTGAAGACATATATTAATCAGAATGTCAAATGCCAAAGACAAAGAGATTTCTGCAACAGCAAGCTAGAAGCATTGTACAATATACAAAAGATATCCAATAAGTTTAAGTGACAATTTTTCATCAGAAAGCATGGAGACAAGAAGGCAGTGGTAGAATATATTTAAGATAATGCAAGAGGAAAACTGCCAGTCAAGAATCTTATACCTCGAAAGATTGTCTTTCCAAAATGAGGGTGAGTTTAGAGTATTCATAGATAAACAGAAACTGAGATATTTGGAACCAAGGCACCAACTTTGGAAGAAATACTGAAAGGAGTGCTACAGCCTGAAAAGAAAAGACAGAAGAGAGATTCTTGGAAGAGAGTCTAGAAATGAAGATTATATTAGTAAAAAAGACTAAAAGTATAAAAAGAGTGGTGAGAATAAAATATGACAGATAAAACCCAGAGAACAAAATGAGTGAAATAAGAACTTCCTTTACAGTAATAACATTGAAAGTTAATGAATTAAACTCCCCAATCAAAAGACATAGAGTGGTGGAATGGATTAGAAAATATGAGACATTTATAGGCTGACTACAAGAGACTCACCTTAGACCCAAGAACACCAATAGATTGAAAGTGAAATGCTGGAAAAATATATTCAATGCATGCAGTAATCAAAAAAAAAAGGAAGAAAGAAAGAAAGAAAAGATGGAGTAGCTATACTTATAGAGGATCAAATATACGTTGAAAGCAAAACTGTTATTAGAGACAAGGAAGGACATTATATATTAATAAAAGGTCAATTCACCAGGAAAAAAATAGGAGTCATAAATATTTATGCACTAAACCAGGATGCCTCAAAGTATACTAGGCAAACACTGGTGAAACTGAAAGGAAAAATAGATGTCTCTGCAATAATAGTTGGAGACTTCAATACACCAATCTCAGCAATGGACAGAACATCTGGGGAGAGGATCAATAAGGAAACAGAAAGCTTGACTAATCCTAATAGACATATACAGATCATTTCCCCCTAAACAGCAGTATATAGAGTCTTCTCAAGTGCTCATGGATTTTTCTCTTGGACAGACCATCTGTTGGGTCTCAAAGCAGATCTCAATAAAATCAACAAGTTCAAAATAATACAAATCACTTTCTCTGATCATAATAGAATAAAGTTGGAAATCAACAAGAGGAAGTGAAGGAAAAAAATCACAAACATATGTAAATCAAACAACACACTGTTAAATAATCAGTGGGTCAAAAGAAATTGTGAGAGAAATCAATAAATATCTCAAGATGAATGAAAGCAAGAACACAACATATGAGAACCTATGTGATGGAGTGAAGGCAGTGCTGAGAGGGAAATTTATAGCCATCAATGTTACATTAGTAAAGAAGAAAGAGCTAAAATCAATGACCTAACTACACGGTTGGAGAAACTAAAACTACAGCAAACTATTTCCAAAGTAATTAAAAGAAATGAAATAAACATCAGAGCAGAAAAAAATGAAATTGAGATCATGAAAAAATAGGTAGAAATAACAAAACCAAAAGTTGGTTCTTTGAGAAGATGAACAAATTCAACAAACCCTTAGCTACATTGACAAAGAAAAAAAGAGAGAAGATGCAAATAAATAAAATAAAAAATGAAAGAAGGGGCATAACTACTGAACCCCACAGAAATAAAAGAGGTCATAAGAGGACACTATGAACAACTGCATGCCAACAGACTAGACCGTGTAGATGAAATGGAAAAATTCTTAGGATCATACAAACAACGTGCATTGACTCGAGAAGAAATAGAGAACCTCAACAAACCATTCACAAGTAAAGAGATTGAAACTATCATCAAACAACTCCCCCAAAATGAAATGCCCAGACCCAGATGGCTTTGCAGGTAAGTTCTACAAGATTTAATTTCAATCTTACTCAAACTTGTCCAAAAATTGAAGAAGAAATGCTGTAAAACTCATTCTATGAATCAAATATCACCTTAAAAACAAAGCTAGATAAAGATATTATGAAAAATAGAAAATTACAGACCCATCTCCCTAATGAATATGTATGCAAAACTTCTCAACAAAATACTTGCTAACTGAATCCAACAACACATTTAAAAAATTATTCATCATGACGAAGTGGTTAACCAGGCATGCAGGGGTGGCTCAATACAAGAAAACCAACCAGCATAATACACCACATTAATAAATAAAAAAAGAAAAATCACATGATCCTTTTGATTGATGTAGAAAAAGCAATTGACAAAATACAACAACATTTCTTGATAAAAATATGACAAAAAGGTAGGAATTGAAGGAAACTTTCTCAGTATGATAAAGGCCATATACGAAAAAACCACAGCTAACATTGTATTTGATGGCAAAAGACTGAAAGCTTTCCTGTTGAGGTAGGAACAAGACAAGGATGCCCACTTTCATTGCTGTAGTTCAATATAGTTTTAGATGTTTTACCTAGAGCAATCAGGCAGGAAAAAGAAAGAAAATGCATCCTGTTCAGCAAGGAAGAAGAAAAACTTTTACTATTCACAGATGATATGATCTTATACCTGGAAAGTCCCAAAAACTCTATGAGAAAGTTACTTGAGCTAATAAACGCTTCCAGTAGTGTGGCGGGATACAAGATCAATATGCAAAAACCAGTGGTGTTTATATACACTAGTAAAGTGCAATCTGGGGAAGAAGTCAGGAAAAAAAAAATCCATTTACAATAGCAACTAAAAGAATCAATTTTTTAGGAATAAACGTAAGCAAGGATGGAAAGCACTTGTATTTAGAAAACTACAATGCATTACTAAAAGAAATTTTTAAAAAAAGATCTAAATAATTGGAAGAACATTCCATGATCATGGATCAGAAGACTAAATATCATAAAGATGTCAGTTCTACCCAAATTGATATACAGATTCAATGTAATCCCAGTAAAAATTCAACCAGCGCTTTTTAAATATATGGAAAACATAGTACCAAATTTATTTGGAAGGGTAAGGGACCCTAATAGCCAGAAACATCTGAAAATGGAAAAGCGAAGTTGGAGGAATCTCACTTCCAGATTTTAAATCATAGTACCTAACTGCATTGGAAAATCAGCATGGTACTGGCATAAAGATAGACACATAAACCAATGGAACCAAACTGATGGCTCAGCAATAGACCCTCATATCTATAGTAAAATGAGTTTGACAAGCCTGTCCAACCCACCAACCTGGGGTAGAATAGTCTATTCAACAAACGATGCTTGAAGAACTGGATATCCATAGCCAAAAGAAAGAAAGAGGACCCCTATCTCACACTTTTTACAAAAATTAACTCAAAATGGATCAAAGACCTAAATGTAAAAGCTAGAGCCATAAAGCTCATAGAAGAAAATGTAGGAAAACATCTTCAAGACCTGGAGGTAGGTGGTGCATTCTTAAACCTTATACTGAAAGCATGAGCAATGAAAGAAAACATGGATGAATGGGACCACCTCAAACTTGAACATTTTTGCTATTCAAAGGATATTGTCAAGAAAAGGAAAAGGCAGCCCGCTCAATGGGAGAAAATATTTGGAGACCACATATCTGATAAGCCTTTGATATGCATGTTATATAAAGTAACCATACAACCCAACAATACAAAAAGCAAGCGATTTAATTAAAAAATGGGCAAAAGATTTAAATACACATTTTTCCAAAGTGGAATTACAAATGGCCAAAAAGAACATGAAAAAATGTTCAATATCACTAACTCTTAGGGAAATGCAAATCAAAATGACAATGAGATATCATCTCACACCACATAGAATGGCCATTATTTTAAAAATAGAAAACAATAAGTACTAGAGAAGATGTGGAGAAATAGGAACAGTCCTGCACTCTTGGTGGGGATGAAAAATGGTAGGGCCTCTGTGGAAGATCGTTTGGTGGTTCCTCAGGAAGGTAAATATATAACTGCCATATGACCCAGCAATTCCTCTACTATGAATATATCCAGAACTGAAAACTGTGACTTGAACATACATTGTCACACCAATGTTCATAGCGGTGTTATTCACAATGGCCAAAAGATAGAAACAACCCAAGTATCCATCAACCAATGAATTGATAAACAAAATGTGGTATATACATATGATGGAATACTATGCTGCAGGAAGAAGAAAGGAAATTGGGACACTTATGGTAATATGGATGAATCTTGAAGACATTATGCTGAGTGAAATAAAGCAGACTCAAAAGGACAGCTATTACATGGTCGCATTAATATGGACTAAATATGATGAATAAATGCATAGAGTTAAAACTTATAGGCTATTAAGAGATAAGAGAAGGACTGTGAAGGTGTACAGATGTTTAATGTGTGTTGAAGTTTTAATTAACTTTACGTAAAAGTGTGGAAGTGGACAGAGTTGATGTTAACACATTTTAATGAGTAGAACTAATGCAGCTGAGAATGTGGCTGAAAAGGGTAGTCTAATGGTGTAAATGTCAACTGAAAATAAGCTAGAGAATAATCTAGGGACTGAATAACACAGTGAACCAGAGGCAGATAAGAATTGTGGTTAAATGTACAAATACAAGAACGCCTTTTGTGACCTAGAATGGATACACGTCACTATTGCAAAGTGGATGGAATTTGCAGCAGAATAAGAAAATACTATTAATGTAACTTATGGATAATAGTTAATAGCAATACTATAATATTCTTGCATCAATGACAAAGATGTTCTGTGTTAATAATAGGTGGTATGGAAAAAATATGCCAAATGTACTCTATGGATCATAGTTGGTGGTAATAGTCAGATATTATCTCATAATCTGCAACAAATGTTCCTCAACATTGTGTTGTGTTGGTCAAGGGGTGTTGTATGGGAATTCCATACATGTGCATGATTGTCTTGTAAGTTCACAACTTCTGTAATAAAAATATATTTTAAAAAATCATGGTGAGCAAAAGACATGGGCATTGACTGGAATCAGATATTGCTGGAGTCCACAAGTTACCAAGGCCAAATTATGTTATTAATTAAATCATTAAAAATGTATGGAGTACTGACTATATGTGAAATACTGTGCTAGCCTCTGAACATAAAACATTAAGAAGAAGAAGAATGAGAAGAGGGGAGAGAAGGAAAAAGAAAGAGAGAGAGTAAAAGAACAGGAGAAGAAAATAAAAAGAAAGAAAAAGAACTATTCTCATTTACAGTTTAATGGCAAATCATTAATTACTTCTTGGTTAATGATGAATGTATAATTACAATTGATATACCTACTAGGAAGTAAGCAAATAACAAGGAACAGGAAAGTCTTCTGAGAAGAAAAGACAATTGAGTAATCTGAAAGATGATTAGAGGCTAATTTTAGTTAAGGTAGCTGTGGCATGATATTGTGTTGTGTAATGAAAAATTTTAAATGTAAGTGCAAAAATAGTGAAGCAAGGGAAATTCTGAGGACTTTGGAAAACTCTCAAATACCACACAGCTCTTTAGATTTTAATTGTGTAGAATTGAAACCTAAGCCTGGTTGTGTTTAAATCCAATTCTCCTGGGGGGTGGATGTGGCTCAAATGGTTGGGCGTCCGTCTGCCACATGGAGAGACCTGGGTTCGATCCCCGGGACCTCCCGGTAAAATATATATATATAATATATATATATATATGGAAGGTGCATGGGCTGCCAGGTTCTGTGTGCCGGTGAGCCGCCAGGCCCCGGAAGCCATGCAGCGGGAGAATGACGTAACAGGGGAGAGACAAGACAAGATGCCCCGAAAGCTCTGAAAACCAGGAACCAAGGTGGCGCAGGTGGCAGGATGCCTCTCTCCTACATCAGATGTCGCCAGGATTGAATCCTGGTGAAGACTGGAGGAGGAGGATGAGAAGAGATGGCAGGAAGCAGACACAGAGAGTTGCCCAGTGAATGGACACAAAACAGCAAATGGGGAAGGGGGTTTTAAAATGGATAAAGTAAATAAATAAATCTTTAAAATAAATAAATAAATAAATCCAATTCTCCTTTACTTATTCCACCTAATCAACAATAATGCTTCAATTTAATAGTAACTTCAAACTCAAGATTTTAATGATCTTCAAATAGTGTAGTTTAGAGTGAAAAACAGATAAACAAAACATTCGTTTTGGAAGAAAATATGGAAAGATAAAGCAAAACTTATGTAATGTCCATATTGTAATAATAATGATATTTTTAAATTCATCTTTCAACACTGTGTACTTTGTGCAGTTTTTCTCAAAACTATTGCAATGAATGTGCCACACTAATGAAGGATGTTTATGTGGGAGGTTATAGGAAGTGTGGGGAGTGGGGCATATGGGAATACCTATATTTTTTTGTGAAACATTTATGTAATCTAACTAACTTTTTAAAAATAAAAAAAAATTTTTAAACTCTTCAATATCTATTCTTCTCTGTCTTTACTCATAACAACTCCTAAAGCTAAAGATTTCCCAAGCTCTACAAAAGTTTCCCTTACTTTTCAAGTGTTATTTTATGCCAGGTTTTGTGGGACTATTTCTAAATTCAGAAAAATTCTTTTTATGTGAATCTGAGCCAAGAAGGCCAGCAGTGGCGGGAGTGTGTGCCTCTGTGTGTGTGTGGAGGAGGAAGTCGGTTGGGGAGAGAAAACAGAGGCAGAAATAGCATGCTGAAAAATTAAAGAGGGAAAGATTTTGATGTGTTCTAGAAATTGGGAGGAGACAGTGAGGTTGGAATTAATCAGGAGAAAGAAATTTGATCCTGGAAAGGTGAAGAGGGCAGGAGGAATCAGGAAAGATATTTCAGATTTTGATCTAAGTGAAATTTAAAGCGTTTTTTTTTTTTTTAACTTCACCTAAACATGATACAAAATGACATTCATTTTCAGTAACTCACTATGGAAACACATTTGAACCTGATCCCACCTCTTTTCTTGGCTGCAAAGAAGGGTCTTTAGCCTGGAGGACATCTAATGGCACAGACAGAGAACCTGGTGGTGTTCTGCAGTATTGGATAGAGGAAAGGGTCCTGTCAAATATACAACACTATAGTCTAGTTAAAGGGGAAGAGCTGGGAAAATGTGAAAAAAGATAAGGATATAGAGGGCATACCCCTGCAATGACAGATACAGAGAAGCTATCCCACTGAGTAAACACTCTTAAATATTTTATCCTACAAGGAAGGATATTGGGACCCTGTATGCTAGTGGACCACTGAGACACAAAGAGGAAATTAATATCAATTGTTTGGATTAAGGAGGATTTTAAGATCCCCACAGTGGTAGAAAGATGTCAGTATAAAAATGCCATAGTTCATGAAGAGTGAGTCAGGCTTAGGTTTGTAGATGGCCACATTTTGGTCCTTAGCAGGGTGATGATTCCTCATGTTTAGGCATGATAGTCAGAATTGGATATGGAATCATGATATCCCATTAAGTTTTTTCTCCCTTTCAACTTCAAAACTACCCTGGCTTAAAAATATGATGTATGGTCACCCTACACATTAGGTATGTGTGTCAAGGAGAGATATTTAGCAAACCCTATGGAAAAAAAGAAAGAGAGAAATGTTTCTCAACCTTGAAAAGAAAAAGAATGAAGCCCATTTCAGTGAGATCGGTTTTGATTAAGGTTTGTCCATGGGGATAGTGAACAAAAAGCATTTGCAAACTGCAATGATAATGATGATGATGGGAGTTGTGATAATGGAAACACTGAATCCAGGTTAACATTGTGGCAGATGTTAGGGAGAAGTGCCAGGTAAAGGAAAACTATCACCAATGTTGTATTATCTGATTTTATAGTTGGATCTTTAAAGTATCCTGGAACAAATTGGAAGAAGGTCTATACAATCTATTTCTTCCAATGCTAGAGGACCAAAAATATAGTGGTCACACAATTACATCTTCATTATTCCCCGCAGATTTTTCTTGAACCTATGACACTCTCTATAATCTTTATTTATTTATTTATTTATTTATTTATTTATTTATTTATTTATTTATTTATTTTATCATCTGTTAGGGAGCAAGGTAAAATTGAGAAGGCTGTAGAATCAAACTTATTATTTCAATATGTTCAAACTTCTTATCTTTCAATCTGAAGACATAAAGATAGACTCTTGTATACTTTGTGACAAGCACACAAACAATTGTCCATCATTGTGCATTTTCCTAAGCTTTCTATAACAATAATGCCTGAGTATTTTTGTTTAAAACAAGAAGGTACTTCATCCTCTTTTATGAAGAATATTCACTCTACTATTTGTTTTGAAAGTAGAAAGCTGAATTATCCTGGAAACAGAAAGGGCTATCAGGATTTGAAACATGCAATAATAAATTTGATGAAAACATATGAATTTCCCACAAAGGATATTTCCTTAGCATATTGAAAATATCCATGAAATCCACAAAGTATGAATTAGACTATATTCTCAGACTACAGAAAATTAAACAGGAAAATATATAGTACAAAAATATATACAGATGCAATGAAATTTTTAAATCACTTTTAAAATCTTTGTTATTTAAAAAAAGGTAGTCCAATCTGGAAAAAGATAGACTTATAAGTTAAAAAGTAATAGTAATAAATAAATCACACACTTACCCTATGAAAAAGAGCCAAAATTATGTTCAAGAAAACATCCTTACCATTTAATGTGTTCATTAATAAAGAAGAATGATTAAAAATCAGTGAAAAGCAGGCAACTAAGAAAATCAAACAAAAATCAAGACACATACCAACCAACTATTTAGCCAAGTATATAGTTTTGGGTTTTGCTCATTGTTTAACTCCCAGATACATAACAATTAATTTCTTTTTTAATGCTTCATAAGTATTTCACAATTAAATGAAGGAAATAAAATTTTAAAAATGAATTTTTTCAGAATCTAGTAAAATTTTAAAAATCCATAAACTACTTAACAAGAACAAAAATTTCCACATTAATTATATAACAAGAGAAAAATCTTACCATGTTGATGGATGCATACACCACGTGTATGATCGAGATATACTTTATAATATTTTGTTAATTGACAAAATAGGAGAAATCTGGCATTCTTTTAAAACATAAATTAATAAATAAAATTAAATTTTTATAAATTAATTATATAGAGAATTATGAAGTTATTAATATGATTCAGTAAATTGAACTTTATTTATTCCTGAAAAGATAAGAAGATCTGAAAACAGCAAGGTTAGTTGAACACATAGATTCAGAACAATCTAAGCAGAATGATGACATAAATGTGATTTGGAAGAAGGTGGGAGAGACTGGCTTCCTGTCCACTGAACTTCTACCTATTCTTCTCAGGCACTGAGTTCAACCTCATTTCCCAGCCTCCCTTTTACTTAGGTGTTCCCGTGTGATTTTTTCTGAACAAAACAGATGTGAACAAAATCTCCCAAAAATTCTTTCCCATGTTCTTTTCCCTTTTGCCATCTATATGTAGAATGATCATATTATATTGGAAGTAAGCAAGGATGATAACATAACAAAATTATTTCAGGAGCTTGAGTATCTACATAACAATGCAGAATAGAGTACTGTATCAATAACACAAGCTGATTCAGACTTTATGTGAGCTAGAAATGGTATTCTTCTGTATTGGGGGCATTATATATTTTGAATATACTTAAAATAAATAATATTTTATAAACATTTACTTTATAAAATAAATATTTTGATACATGTATGTAAGAAAACTGCCCTTGAGTTATATATAACGTTATTTTCAATTGATATTCCTTCCAGGAAAGGGTGAGAGGAATGAGGCACTGTGTGATATTTTCTTTAATGAATCATTTTATTCTCTAAAGCCTTAACTTTGCTGGGGTGGGAAAAGCTAACTTCAAACTTACCAGGTAATGATATCTTAGGCTCACTGAGGTAACTAGCCTCTGATGATTTAGACCATTTATGAGAAGTGTTCAGACATTCACAGTCCTAGGTCTCCTCCTACTTCTTTCCCATGAACATTCTGGGGATTGTATATGCTCTAAAGTAGAGGGATAGAAGGTAACCTTAGATAAACTAGTGTCCACTGTGTTCTCACTGAGTCTCTGACAACGGTCTGATCTGGGACCTTACATAACTTCTACTCACGTCTTGCATTTTCCATTTGGTATTTTGGATGTCATATATAACACAAAATATCCAGTCAAGAAATAGACATTTTATAGATGGTTAATTCAAAATTCAAAGAATGATATATAAACATATAAAGACACGCTAAATCACAATTGATTGAGAGAAATGTACATCCAAACATATCATTTAAAAGAAAACAATAATATTGGTAAATATTTCCAAAGTATAGCTAATAATATTGGTAAATATTTCCAAAGTATAGCTAATTATATCAGGGATGAAGCAGAAAAGGGCTTAATTAATTAATGGGAGCTTAAAAATGGGCGAGGGGCAGGATATATAGCTCAAGTAGTTGAGAAACTGCCTATGTACAAGATCCCAGGTTCAATCCTGGTACTTCCTAAAAAAAAATGTTCAAGGCTAAGGAAAACCATCAAGCAATGGAGAATCACTCAAATCCAGCAACAAGGGGAAGTTATCACCAGGCTTTGGCCTGATGGCTATTGAAAAGAACAGCATTTCTTAGATTCAAAGAACTTTTAACTGCAGGGAAGTGTGAACACTGGCAATATCTGGGGTCATAGTTTGATGTGCTCAATGACTGCCAGTATCAGTCTTGGAGTGACATTGTAGGGAGGAAATGCCCAGATCTCCAGCTACTCTTACCCTCAAATTGCGTGACAGGATCTCTCATTGGTCAAAGCATGCAAAATATAAAAGGTCAAATTATCCTTACCTGAGTCACAGAACAGACATGACATGGAATGGCAGGCAGACAGGCAATTTGGAGTAGGACAGAGACCATCCAACAAACAATCAGAATATGAAAATTGGTCCTCTGACTTGGCTGATGTATTAATTGGCCTAGTTTTTAATAGTATGCAGAATGGCACTTTGCATAGAGTTTTCAAAAAAAATATGTTTCTCATTAGTTAGTAATTCTATTCCTGGAAACGGTCTTGGAAAAATAATCACATATGTGAAGAAAATTATATGAACAAGACACTTGTTTTTAATACTAATCATCAAGATTCATAATAGCCCCATGATCTTAATATCAGACTTTTTAAAAGTTGATAACAAATGCATCCTCTGGAATATGACCCAGTCTCCATGTTCTGAATTGGCAAAATACTCAAGATTGTGTACTAAATAAAAATATTTAAAAAAATATTTTGCAGCTCAATATTTCATTTTCTTATTAAAAATTGTTGTTTGCATTGTACAACTCCAGGGTCCTCTTAATTAAAGCATTAAGGGTTTACATTTTCAGATCTTTGAGACTAATGGACACAGAAAGCATTTATTTCCTAAATAACAAAAGAGGGGATAAAAGGCGATATTAAAACTACATTATATGAGGCAAGATGGTGTCAGTTTAGGAGGGCACTCACTGACTAGCTCTCTGAGGCAGCTGATTGGGGACAGGGTCCTGCCCAGGGGTCTGTGCTGTGGGTGCACAGATCGAGAAGATTGGGACATCTATCTCAATGGATTGCTTGGTGGAGATTCGTGAGTTTTAACCTGGCCGTGGTGGTTAACACAGATGGATGATCCCCACCTCAGGGAAAATGTTGGTTTGACCTGTGACTCCCGCCCGCAAACCAGTGAGAGGGAGCATTCTCAGAGAGTTGGAGGATTCTGGTGGAGGGTCTAGAAGGCTATCCTTACTGTAGATTTTGCTGTCTGGAGCCCCTTGCGGCTTTAGGGAGCAAAAAAGGTGGCTTGAAGCAGGATCAGGCTGAGGAGAGTGGCGAATCTGCTGAGGAAGTGCACTTACAGAGCTGCACAGGGAAATGCCACAATCCCCTGCTGGCAATCCTGTGAGGGGGCGCATTCTCCAAGAGTGGGAGGGATCTGACAGAAGATCCAAAGGGGGTTTCCTTTCTGTTGATTTGGCTGCCTGGACCCCTTCATAGCTTTGGGGAGCAGATAAGCTGGCTGGAAACAGTACGAAGCTGAGGGGAGAGGCGAATCTACTGAGGAAGCCTGTTTTACCCAACAGCCTGGTGATACTCAGGCTTGGTGCCAGAGGGGGCGGAGTCAGCCATTTTTATCATTCTGCACTGACTAGCACCAGAGCTTCAGCTCCCCCGGGGAGGACAGGAAGTGGGAAGTGCTTGATTAGTGTCATCAAGCCTAGTTAGGGTCCCCTCAGTGAAGGGGATGGTCTAGAAGAGGACATATTTTGGGTCCCTTATTTAGCCAAAATAAATAAATAAATAAAGTCACTTTAAAAAATAAAAAAGGAATTTCTTTTATAATTTAGTTTAATAGCTAAAATCTGCCTCAAAACCTACAGATAGAACCTTGCAGGGCAATTGAGTGATAAATACAAGCAGGCTGACAGGTTCCACAAGGACCCAAGAAGGAACACTGTTCTTCCTTAGATTTGTTTGACTGCTTGCTTGTGTGGTTCTTTCATTTTACTCTGTTTATTTGTTGTCTCTTGCTTTTCTTTCCTCTTTCCTCCCCCCCTTCTTTTTTCTTTCTTTCTCTCTTTCTTTTTTTTTTAAAATTAGGTGCTGCTAGCTTGTCTCTTCTTTGCTGTGGTTCTTCTTCAGTGATTTCCCTTCTTCTGACTATATTAATTTTGTATCTCAAGCTATCATTTTTGCTTCCCTCATCTTTCTGCCTTCTACTTTCTGTTGTGGTTCTTACAAACCATGTTTTTTCATTAAACCAAAACTTAAAGGTGTAAATTTCTATTCTATTTATTCTGTTTTCTTCTTTTTTAATTGATATTAACTTTTTCCTTTCAGCCCTTTCTTTACTCTTTCTCTCCCTCCTCATCATTCTAGCCTTCTAAATCATTATATATATGTTCATCTATTTGGTTTCCCATTCCATGGTAAGTACTCAACTTTTTTTCCTATTACTCTACACTGCCTACATTACTAAATATTTGTTTCACTAAGTCTTATTCAGCCCCTCTTCTAAATGTTATCAATATTACTATTATCCTTCTTCCTTTCTCACATCTTTTGATTCCTCTGGCCCTAATCTTTTACCTTCAAGAGAACATAGAAAGAATCAAGTAAATAAAAGAAAAAGAAAAAGTGTCAAAGAGAAAACACACACACAGAACCACCAGCTAAATAAAACTCTAGAGCAAAAAGAGAAGCTAATCAACCGAATAAACCCATCAAGATAAAATGATGACTAGAGGGCAACAAAAAATTACAAAACACACTGAGAAACAGGAAGACATGGACCAACCCAATGAACAAACTAAAAACCAGGAAGAGATGCAGAACATTAAACAACTAATCAAAGCTTCCCAAGCAAATATCATGGACCAACTTAATGAAGTGACGGAAGAGATGAAGGATATTAAGAAGACACTGGGAGAACATACTGAAGAAATTGTAAACATACAATGAAAAGATGTTAGCAACATCTTTCATTAGTGTGGTAGATTTGTTACAATTGATGAACACATATTGAAGCATTGCCTCTAACCATGGTCTAGAGTTTGCATTGTAGATTATGCTTTGCCCCACACAATTTTATAGGTTTTGATAAAATGTATAAAGGCCTGCATTCATGATTGCAATGTCCAGTGTCCTTCAAATGTCAAATGTTGTACCTATTCTTCCCTGTCCTTCCCCTCAGAAACTCTGGTGGCCACTGACTTTATAACAATGATACTAGTTCTTCATTGCTAGAATAATAATAAATCTATTTAGTCCATAGTTGCATATCCCCTTATGTTTGTTCATTCCTCAATCTTGAGGATTTGAGGTTGGTGAGGCCCACTCTGTCACTGATTGAGAGGGTCTTACATCTGATGGGACAGAGGGATGGAACTGTCTTGCTTGAGCTGTGGATACTTTCTGTTTTATAGGGTGTTCATTGTCCATCATCCCCCTTTTGTTAGTTATACTGGGTGAGTCCAATGAAATGGAGAATAGGTGTTTCGACTCTGCTGAGATTCAGGGCTCAACCGGCATATAAACATTGAAGATTTAACTCTCTGGGACAGATATTTAATGAGTATAGTGCTAATTACAGGTCAAATACAAGAGGCAGAAGAGCCACGTGTTGGGAAGTTATAAATGAGTCTAACTCTGCTATATTGGGGAGTATATATTACACATTAAGGCCCACTGACAGGGTGCTGAATTCCTGTGATTGCCTGCCCTACTTTTACTGTACTGATATCTCTAGGGCCTTCAGGAACCCCCGTTTGAGGCACTTTTTACTGTGGCAGTCAATGAGATCCTGCTGAGATGTACATAAGCATAACTTCGAATTGACCTTGCAACTCATTTTGCAGACTCTTAGCCATAAAAACTCATTTGTATTTAATATTTCCCCCTTTTGGTCAAGGTCTTTTCGAAATGAATCACAAGCTGGCACTTGGTAAATATCCCTCGATGCTAGGGAGGCTCATCCTTGGGAGTCATGCTCCTTGCTGGGTTAATGTAGTGCATTTATAGGCTGAGTTTGTCTTAGAGAAAGTCCACATTTGAGCAACAAGGAGGACTTCAGAAGGTAACTCTTAGGCAATATAAAACTCTAGGCTAAGTTTCAATTTCACAAGAAGTTGTTCATAAGTACAATTGTCAATATCAAGGGCCTGGTGTAATGGTCTATGCTACTTCACTAGGCACTGCCCATGTTCTTAGGGGATTCCTACTGATGTATTAGAGAATGTAACTAGACTTCCCAGAATGGGGATTCAATATTCTTTCTGCTGTTGTGTGGGTATACATGCACTAAGCCAATACCCCATGAAAATTTTCAAATATTCATATGCCATAGAGGCATTCCCTAGGTGCACCCCTCCCCACACATCCCCCCATTATTGACACCATGCACCAGTGATCCTCCTCTCCCACAGTTGTGACCTTTCTGCAATCCAAAACCCTCACAAAAAGAGAGCCAAAAAATAAATTAAATAAAATAATAATGAAAATAAAAATAAATAACAAATAAAATGCAAAATTAAAAAATAAAAAATTAAATTTAAATTTTTCTTTGTGACTCTCATCACCATAAGAACTGTTGTCTTTTAAATATAATGACAATTTCTTCTGTATAATCCCCCACTGTCTGATTTTATTTTATTTTATTTTTTTTGCTTTATCTTCTAAGAGCTTTAGATTAAAGAAAAGTCACATAGAAAATATAGTGGATCCCCTATACCAAACACCCTCCCCTCTCCCACACTCTAATATTAATAACATTTTACATATGTTTGGACATTTGTTACAATTGATTTACAAATATTGCTACAAATATTGCTAGCATTGCTGCTAACCATGGTCAATGGTTTCCATTATGGCTCATATTTTGCACCATGCATTTTTATAGGTTTGACAAAATTTTAAATGATCTGTATCCATCATTGTAAGATCATACAGAACGATTCCAATGTCCTATGTTCCTTCTATTCTATTCTAATCTCCCCCTCCTCTAAGAACATATGCTAACCACTGTTTAATTTTTTTAAAGAATAATATTCAGAATTGCATGCAATAATATTGAAGGCTTGAAATATTGGTCATTTTTCTTAATTAGGCACTGCTTATGTACTCAAGAGATCCTTGCCCCTCTGGTGGAGAATATAGCAGAACTCCTCATGATGGGAATTCATTATTTTCTTGTTTATTTTGTGGGTTTCCATTCACCCAGATAACACTTTGACAAGATGAACACTTTCATAATCCATAGAAGCATGCCCTAGGTGCACCCTATCCCACATATCCCCCCAATACAATGCCCTGCAACAGTAACCCTCCCCTGCCATATTTTCCAAAAGAACATTCCCATCATTGTAACTTTAAGCACCAACATACAAATCCCCAGAATTCACCTGTTCCTTCCTCCAGCCCTCCCCCTACTTCCATGGATAGTCTAACCCAAACCCCACCCTACTTCCCCTCAAATCCCAGCACTGTCAAACCCAATCACATCTCTTCACCACTATCACTCTCATCCACTGCCCAACCACTGCCTTACACCTTATCATAGATTTTGCCCATACTGAGCATCTGATTACCACCTTCTCCACCTATGTGTGTCCTGATAACCTGTCTTCCACACTCTAGCTTTGTGAGTCTGTTCAACTGGCTTAAGTCATATCAGAGAGGTCAAAAAATATTTGTTCTTCAGTGACTTGCTTACTTCACTCAACATAAGGTCTTTAACATTCATCCATGTTGTCCCATGTGTCGAAACTTTATTCCTTCTTACAGCTGAGTAATATTCCTTTGTACATATATACCACATTTTACTTATCCATTCATCTGTTGATGGACACTAGCTTTGATTCTAACTTTTGGCAATAGTGAATAATTCTGCTATGAACATTGATGTGCATATATCTGCTAATAGTCCTGCTTATAATTCTTTTGGGTAGATACCCAGAATTGCCAGATCATATGACACTTCTATAGTTAGCTTACTGAGGAGCTGCCAAACTGTCCTCCACAATGGCTGCATTATTCCACATTCTGAACAGCAGTGGCCAGTAGTTTCCTTTATTCCACATCCTTTCCAACACTTGTAATTCTCTGTTTTTTTTTTTAATAACCACAAGTCTAGTAGGTGTAAGAAGATAGATCATAGTAGTTTTGATTTGCATTTCCCTAATATCTAGTAATGTTGAGCATCTTTTCATCTGCTTTATAGTAATTTGTATTTCTTCTTTGGAGAAGTGTCTATTCAAATCACTTGACCTTTTTTAAAATGGGTTGTTTCTCTTTTTATTTTTAGATGTAGGATTTCTTCATATATACTGGATATTAGGCCCTTATCAGAAAAATGGTTAACAAATATTTGAATAGGCTGAGTTTTCACTTTCTTGACAAAATTCTTTGAAGCACATAAGTATTTAGTTTTATTTATTTATTTGTTGGGTTTGTTTGTTTTAAAGGAACGTTACATAATATTACATAAATGTAACATAAAAAATATAGGGGATTCCCATATGCCCACTCCATACCCCTTCCACTTTCCCACATTAACAATATCCTTCATTAGTGTGGTACATTTATTACAATTGATGAAAACATATTGAAGCATTGCCACTAACTGTGGATTATAGTTTACACTCTGTGCCACACAACTGTGTAAGTTATGACAAAATATATAATGGCCTGTATCCGTCATTGCAATTTAATGCAGGACAATTCCAATGTCCCAAAATGCCCCCATATTACACTTGTTTTTCCCTCACCTTCCCCTCAGAACCTCCAGTGGACACTGCTTCCACATCAATGATAAAAGTTCTTCCATTACTAGAATAACAATAAGTCTATAGCAGAGTAATAGCAAGTTTACTTTTGTCCATTGTTCATTCCCCAGTCTTGATGATTTTGGAATGGTGATGGTCACTCTACCCCTAATTGTGAGACAGCTTAGGTCCCATGGGGCAGATGGATGGAACTATCTTGCTTGCAGTTGCAGACACTCTCTGTTCCTTGGGATGGACATTGTTAGTTGTCCTAGGTGAGTCAACAAAAGCAAATTTAGTATAAGCCTTTATGTTTTGAGACATTCAAATTCTGCCTGCAAAACAGTTTTTCAAATAAAAGCTTGTCTCACCAAAAAAAAAAAAAAAAAAAAAAAAAAATGAAGGCAGATATTTGAACTAGTGCTGTAGAGACAATTCTGTGGCTTGGGTGAGGGTGATGCTGATGGAAGAGATGAGTATTGTAGCGCTGTTTAATGCACTGAGGATCACTGGTCTGGGCAGGTTTGGACAGCTAAATTAGAACATCAGTTTTGGCCTAAACTTTCAAGTAGATATGGATGTGGCTGTGAAGCAGAGCCATTGGCTAAATGGGTCAGGATTTCAGAACTGAAATCATGAGTTTAAGGACAAGCAATGGATTTTTGAAGCAATGGGGATGCACAAGGAAGGAGTGCCTACATCTTATATGGGAAGCAATGCAAATGAGGGTAGAATTTTATATCATCTCTTCTATTCCAATGATTAATTACGGAATACTTTTAAACATACCTTTGGATGTACCTTAATTAACTTAACATAATGCACTTGATTCTCATCTAATTTATATGTTGTATATATCTTTCTTTTTTACTGCTAAATAGTATTCCATTTTTCATATGAATCATAATTTGTTTAGACAATCCCAACTTGAAAGACATTTTCAGTTTTTGGATTAGGGATTGATGTATATTTGCATATGTTCTGATATATATATACACATATATATGTGTGTAACATAGAATTTTCACATAACTATCATATTTACTCTGTACCCATTTACACATATACTTTTATACATGCATGGTATATATACTTAATTTTGATATATATGTATGATACATACAGACACACAAATAAACATTTCTGGAAAGAGTATAATATCCAGAATATTAAAACCAAATTCTTATAACTCAGCAAACAAAAGACACCATGCCAAATTTAAAAATGGACATGGATAATATTTAGAGTAAAAATTTTGAACTCTTGCACATGAAAAGATTTCAGTATCATTGGTCATTAAAGAAATGCAAATAAAACTCACAATGCAATACCACTGCACACTCACTAGAATGATTATAATAATTAAAAAAAAACAAATAAATAAACCAATTGATAATTACAATTGTTGGCAATTATGTGGAGAAATTGGAACCTTTAAGAATTAATGGCAGAAATGTAAAATGGTACTGCCTCTATGGAAAGCAGCTTGGTACTTTCTCAGAAAGATAAACAGCATTATTTACTTACCATATGACCCAGGAATTTCATTTCTAGGAACATATCTAAGAGAAATGAAAACAAATATTCATCGAAGTACAAAAATATTTATCAAAGCACTATATATGATAGTCAAAATCTGGAAATAGCCTAAATGTCAGGCATTTCATAAATAACTAAACAATGGCATTTTATTCAGCCATAAAAATGAATGAAGTACTAATAAGTGCTTTAACTTGGGTGAACTTTGAAAATATTATACTAAGTGAAATAAACCAAACCAGTGGTCATATATTGTATTATTACTTGTCTATGAAATATCCAGGATAAGTACTTCCATAAAGGCAAAAATATTACTGTTGTTAGGGGCAGGCAGAGGAGGGAATGAGGATTAATTACTTAAGAAATGCAGGGTATCTTCTAAATGGTGGAAAAGTCTTGAAATGAGGAAGAGGTGGTTACTGTGGGACATTGTAGAATGCATGACATTCAGTGAATCCTAATGAATCATACTCTTTAAAATGTGATTGTATGATATTTGAATTTTTCATCTCAATTAAAAATTAGAGGTTCTGAGGAGAGGGAGAGGGAAGAATAATTGTAACATGGGGACATTTTCAGGACATTGGAATTGTCCTTCATGACATTGTAATGATGGATACAGACCATTATACATTTTGTCATAACCTATAAAATTGTGTGGGGCAAAGTGTAAATTATAATGTAAATTATAGTCCATGGTTATTAGTAGTGCTTCAATATGTGTGCATCATTTATAACAAATGTACTAACCTCATGAAAGATATTATTGTGGGAATGTGTCAGGGGAAGGGGTGGGCCATATGGGAATCCTATAAATTTTTAATGTAACATTTATGTAACCTAAAGCTTCTTTAAAAAAATTTTTTTTTAATGAGTGATACCTGGAACAATCATATATTGATGGTGGTAACACAAAATGATGCATCACCTTTAGAAAATAGTTTGGCAGTTACTTATAAAATTAAGAATATGATACCTTATGACCCAACATCCCACTCACAATTCTTTAGCTTAAAGGAATAAAAAAACAAAAGTTCAGATACAAAACTGGACAGAAATATGAATAGTGGCATTACTCAATCTTACCCCAAACAAAAACATTCCAAATGTCCTTCGGTTGGGAAAAGAAGAAACAAATTGTGTTATATACACTCATTGTAGTACTATTCAGCAAAAATTTGGGGAGGAATCTACTGATACACACAACAAAGTAGACAACTGTCAAGTCCATCATGCTTGCAGAATGTAGACTCAAAATAACTTCATAATGTGTGGTTTCATTTCTGTTTTATGATTGGAAAGGGCAAAACTACAGGGACAGGAAAGAATCATTGGCTGCCAGGGTATGGAGCAGCGAATAAATGAGTATAAAAAGACAAGAGAGAATTTTTCTGGGTTATGGAACCATTTTTTTAATCTTGAATTTGGTGCTAGCTACACAACTCTGTGTTTGTCAAAACTCATAGAACTGTACAATACAAAGAATGGATTTTATTGTTTGTAAATTATACTCCAATGAAGCTGACATTGAAAAAAAAGGTAAGGTTTCTGAAATTGGTGGGAATGAAGAACAAAGAAAGTAATAAGCATATGGGGAAAAATAAAGCAAAACTTATTTAAAAAAAACAGAAACATTTATACCTATTAATTTATTGTCTTCTTTTTCTGTTTGTTTGTGTCTATTTGTGTGTGTGCACTTTTTTTAAGGAGAATTTTTAAAATACCCAATAGCAATTGCACATGAGTTGGAAGGGGAAATTTTAGTTTAATTATTCTAAGGTACGAACATTATCCGGGAGCAGGGTAAAGGTGTTATTTAATTTAGTCATTGATAAGATGCATATGGATACCTAAGTTATAAGCTAATGAATAAAGAGATAACAGAGTATATAATATTAAACATAAAGCAAAAGGTGGATCGATTTAAAAAATCTCATTCAATACAAAAAAAAAAAAAAAAAAAACAAATGCAAGAAACAAAAGAATAGGTACAACAAATACAAAGTGCAACAGGAGAGATAGACTTGATTGCAATTACATCAATAATTACAATGACTGAAACATATCGAACCACCTCCTTGGAAATCAAAGATAAGAGACTGAGAAATAAAATAAAACAAAATCTAATTATGTGTTGTTTCCAAGAGACCATATAGAAAACCTAGTAATGGAAAAAGGCAGTTCAAAAAACTTGATGAAGAGATACAAAGTCACTTCAAAAATACTAAAATGGACAATTGAAATTTAAAATTTTTATGCATCTAATAAAATGGCACTATAATATATCAAAGAAAACATCTGGAATAAAAGGGAAAAATAATGGGATACGATATTACATTTTCATCTCTGTAATTGACTGAAAAAATAAATAAAAATAAGATTTGAATAGCATAATTTAATGGACATATGTAAGATACCATCTGCAACAAAGATGGAAAATTTATCAAATGGATAATACAAGGGGCCATCAAACAAGGTACAACACATTTTAGAGTCTTAGTTTTTATTAAAACCTTTTCTATTCTTAAGAAAAGGAAATTTGCTAATGCAAAAATACAATTTTTATTATCTTACAGAACTTTTTTTTCATTTTCAATAATAGTATAATGGATAATATATTTTATATATAAGTGAAAGGTGGTAAATCAGATAAAAGGAAAAAAGGAACCCGAACAATGAATCACACATTAAAATTCAGCTTCTAATTTATACTGGAAAACCACCTTTGTGTGTGTTGATACTTGATTCTATATGTAAATACACCTGGATATAGATATAGTGATATGATTTTCCTTGCAAATCAGCTGACACCAAATAAATGAAAGGCTTTCTTAAATATTTTACAAAAAATAATTTGCTTTTATAAATAATAAGTTGGTTTAATTGCCACAGTATAGGGAATACATATATACATATATCAATTGACATTATTTACTAAAATGTGGACTGAATTCAGTTCTGTGGACTGAGAAATAACAAACTGAGTTGCAAGGCAACAAAGGTATTTATTTGGAGGTGGTAAAATTACTATTTGAGGAACAGAGATTTTGTCTTCCATGCAAGGGTTTTGAAAGAAAAAGAAAAAGATTACATAAAGTACATGTGATTGTTGGATAGTTGTGGTGTTCCAAATGTGCTTCAAGTTAGATAGTTTAATGATTTCTTTATCTTATGGTTTTTTGATGGTGAACAGCCATCCTTAGGGTTTTCAGGAACATTACTGCTTGAGGCTTTGCATAGTTTGGCAGTTTGTGATATTTATCTGAGATTTGCATAAGAATAACCTTCTGAAGGGCCTCTCAACTCCATTTTAAATCTCTTAGCCATAATAACGCTATTTTGTTTTATTTATTTTCACAGCTCAGAGTTTTAAAGTTTTGTTTTAAATGGAGCTGCATTGAAAAAACACCACCATCTCCACCTTAATTTAAAGTTTGTACACAAAACTACATATTAAGTCTATGGTCAAGAATCAAGACCAAGGTGTCAAGAGCAACATGGAGATTCAGAGGAAAGAAGAGAACAGCAGGCAAATTTTTTCCATCCTAGATGAGTCACTTTGCCAACTTACTGCTCAGTTTCCACATGTGTAAGGAAGATGGGAGGATTTAACCGTTTTCTAGATATTGGAAGAGCCTGTTCATGAGCTGAGCACCTCATATGTATTAAATGTTATATTCAAAGCCCTAAGGAGATATTTTGGTTGTTAGAGAAACAAAAGGGCTACTGAGATAAACAGTTTGGCCAAGGGTGCTTCTGATTAGCAAATCTAGGATTTAGCCTGAAATATTTCTGACTGTGGAATCCACTCATACTTCCTTGACTTGAAGGCAAACATCTTAGAAAGACATACAAGAAGTGTAGAATGGTACAGCAGAGGAAAGGGTACTCACAGGTTGGAAAAGGTATTATGGGATGTTTGTGCCTATTACCCCACTACCTCCTCAAAACAACCTCATTACAAAGTTTCGATTTCCACATAAGAATGATGCAAGGGAAATTCTGAGGAATTAGGAAAACTCACAAATATTATATAGCTCTATAGATTTTAAGTGGCAGATCCAGGAATGAAACCCAAACTAGCTGGTTTTAAATCCACCCCCCTTTCAGTTATTCCACCTAATCAACAACAATCTTTCAACTGAATTGTAACTTCAAATTCAAGATTATAGTGATCTTCAAATAGTGTCAATTGGAATAACAAAAAGATAACAAAATGTTAATGTTGGGTAAAAAAACAATGACAGAATGGCAATATATGACTTATATGAATATTGTGATAATAAGGATAACTAACATTTTTCATTTTGAATTAATCTTTTGAAGCTTGTGTCTTTTGAACAGTTTTTCTAAAAACTATTCTACTTCTATTCTATTTCTTTACTTACCCACAACATTTTCTAAAACTAATGTTTTTCCAAGATCTCAACCTGTTTCTGTTACTTTTCTGGTTTTAATTTTTGCTGGACTTGGTAGAATTATTTCTAAATTCAGAAAATTTCTCTTCAATCTCTTAGGAATAACCTCTTCAGTTGAAAAGCCAAAGTATTCATTGACATGCCATTTAATGTGAAAACTTGTCTGCCTATTGAAAATGCAGCAGAGATGGAAAAACATGGTTTCCATTCCTCAATTGTAAATAAGAAAAAGTCAGGGTTTTGTGCCAACTGGTGATAACTTAATGATTTAGATACACCATTTGTCTTCTTGCATATTAATCTTTTAAATTCTTTCATCCCAGGAACATTAGATACTAGATATCAATTATTTTGCTGTTGAAACAATTAGTAGTTCCTTGTTTCATGGAATAAATATTGAAGTTGAGAAACATAAAATGGACTGGAGTCAATGTGGAGAATGTGACTGAAAAAGTCACCTCTGCCATATATTCTAAATTCTTCCACCTTCTTGAAGATCAGGACAAAATTGTGAACAATAAAGTTGGTCAACACCCTATATGAAGAGAATTAGACCTGGGCTCTCAGTGAGCAAGATTGAAGATGGTAGGAAACACTTAACATGGGGACAAAGGAAACCTCTCTAAGTTGTCCATGTGAAGCTGATCCCTGAAGGACAAGCATAAGCCAGCAGTGATAGGTGTATGTGTGGGTGTGTGGGGGATGAAGGCAGTTAGGGAAGGAGCCCTCCATGCATAAATAGTATGCATGCAGGCCAGAGAGAGAAAGATTTTGATGTGTTCTAGAAATTGGGAGGAGACAGTGAGGTTGGAAGTAAAGGAGATTTGGGGAGAAAGGGGAAATTTGATCCTGAAAAGGTGAACAGAGCAGGAAGATCCAGGATAAATATTTCAGATATTGATCTAAGTGAAATTTAAAGGAGTCCTTTTAACTTCACCTAAACATGATCCAAAATGGCATACATTTTCAATAACTCACTATGGAAACACTTTTAAACCTGAGCCCACTTTCCTTCTCAGGCTGCAAATGAAGGTATTTAGGCTGGAGGAAATATGATGTCACAGCCTGACATCCAGGTGGTGTTCTGCAGTGTGGATGGAGGACAGGGTCTGAAATTGGCCTGGTCCTGTCAAATATGCACACATTATAGCCAGGTTGGAGGGGAGATGTATTAGTTTGCTAGGCTGCTAAAAGCACATAACATGAAATGGGTTGGTTTCACAATGTGAATTTATTAACTTACAGTTTTGAGGCTGAGAAAATGTCCAAACCAAAGCATCATAAAGACAATGCTTTCTTCCTTAAGACTGGCTGCCATTGATCCTTGACACTTTTGCCACATGGCAAGACACACGGAGTCATCTGCTGGTCTCTCCCTTCTCTTCTGGCTTTCATTTCTTTCAGCTTCTTGGTTCCATGGCTTTCTCTCACTCTCTCTATATTCATCTAATTGTGTGGGATGTGATGGGAGGTGTGGGAGGTGGGCAACATGGGAATCCCAGTGGGTTCCGTGTAATATTTTGGGTAATCTAAGCACCTCTTAAAATATATATATACACAACATTTTTGTAAGCAAATACACATATATGCATATATATTTATATATCATTTTGCAAATGTTTGTATGTATTGTGAGAATTTTGATTTTTTACCCATAATAAAAAAAAAAAAAGAAGGACTCCAGGAAGAGGATTAAGACCTATCCTGATTGAGGTGGGTCACATATTAACTGAAGTAGCCTTGTAGACAGGTTCTACTTACAATAGGTCCACACCCACAGGAATGGATTACATTTAAGAACCTGATTTTCTGGGGTATTTACAGTTCCAACCCACCACAGAGAAGGTGTATTCAAAAGGTTGAGAAATCCAGGAAAACAGAGGCCATCTCCCACAAGAAGAAAAACAGAGAAGCTGTCCCATTGAGCAAACACTCTTAAATATTTTTATCCTGTAATAAGAGTCTGAGGAAGACTGGGACCTTGTGGATTAATAAATTACCTGAGATATAAAGAGGAAATTAATATCAATTGTTTGGATTAAGGGGAACTTAAGTCCCCACAGAGGTACAAAGACATCTACATACAAATGTCATAGTTCATAATCAATGGGTAAGGCATGGGTATGTAGATGACTACATTTTGGTCACAAGCAGGATGATAATTCCTCATGGTTTGACATGGCTGTCACAGTTATACCTGGTGTCATGGTAAGCCATCACGTTATTGCTCCCTTTCACTCTCAAAACTATCCTGGGTTGGACAAAACATTGTATGGTCACCCTATACATTAGGTGTATGGGTCAAAGAAAGACATTTAGCACATTATATCAAAAAAATGAGATGTTTTTCAACCTGGAAAATAAAAGAAGCCTATTTTAGGAATGATGGTTGAGATTAAGTTTTGTCCGTGGGGATACTTGCTGAGTAAAAAGCACTTGCAAGGTGCTTCACTGATAACGATAATGATGGATATTGTGAAACAAGGAAACATTGAATACAGGTAACCTATATGGCAGATGTTAGGGAGCAGTGCAAAGTGAAGGAAATCTACAATCTATGTGGTATTATCTGATTCCATACTTGTCTTGTTAAGTACCCTGGAATGAATAGGAGGTATGTGTAAGCACCCTATTTCTGCCTATACTAGTAGAGTGAAAATGTTGTTATTGCACAATTATGTCTTCATTATGCCCAACAGAGTTTTATTGAATCAATGATACTATCTTATTTATTCATTTACTTTTTTAGCAACTGTTAGGAAACAAAGGTAAATATAGGGAAGGCTATTCATATAAATTAGAATCAAACTTATTGGCTCATTATGTCCCAATTTCTTACCTTTCAGCCTGAAGACATAAAGATAGAATCTTGTACACCTTGTTATAATCACAATGAGCAATTATTGCACATTATTGTGAATTTAACTAAGCCTCTCTGTAAAAATGATGCCTGAGTCTTTAAAAAAAAAAAAAAAAAAAAAAAAAGATATTTCATCTCAGCCTGTTTCCTATCTTGAAAGGCACAAAGCTGATTTATCCTGGATGCAGGCTGGATTATAAGGATTTGAAACATGCAATAACAAGCTTGAGGAAAAGTTATGAATTTCTCACAAAGTATGTCACCACCTTATTTAAAATCTCAATGAAATTCACAAAGTTTGAACTATACAGAACACATTCTCAGACAACAGGAATTTAAAAGAAACAAGAATATATATCAAATGAAAATATATACAGACACACATGAAATTTTACAGCACTTTTTAAAGCCCTGTTATTTAAAATAGGGAAGTCGAATTTAGAAACAGATGAATTTATAATTTTTTTAAAAATTAAAAAATATTAAATACTTACCCTTATGGAAATTAGCCAAAATTATGCTCAGAAAAATTAAAACATCCTTACCATTCAATACTTTCATTGATAAACATAAATGACTGAATCTAAGTGGTAAAGTGTACAACTGAAAATGTGAAACAAATATCTAGTCAAGTATACAATTTGGGGTTTTCTGGAATGTTTTTTTTTTTTTATTTTAAAATAAAATTTTATTGAAGTATATCTTTCATACATGTACACAAAAATAAATGTATAGTAAAAGTTGTGAGCTTAAGAAACAAATATGTATATCATCATACAGTGTTCCCATAAATCACCCCATCACCAACACTTTGCATTGTTGTGAAATTTTTGTTACCAACCATGAAATAGCATCATCCAAATATTACTATTAACTGTAGCCCATATCTTACATTTAGTATATTTTCCTCCAACCCACCCAATTATTAACACCCTGTGTTAGTATTGTACATTTGTTATAGCTCATCAGAGAATATTCTTATATTTACCCTGTTAACCACAATCCATCTTCCACTACTGGATACCCCATGTGTTATAAAGCCCCCAATTTTGTACAATCCATTCAAAGTGTACACTCAGTTGCCCTAATTTACATCACAGAGTGGTGCTTTCATGCCTCAGTCCATTTTAGAATGCTTGCATTACACCAAAAGGAAAATTTGCATATCCCCTTGTACCCCCCCTATGGATGTCTCTTAAATTGATATATCTTTGCCATTGCTGAAAAATATTACAATATTACTGTTAATTATCATCCATAAGATACATTAGTGTAATTTTCCCATGTATCACCCTATTCTTACCACTTTATAAAGAACATTCTTATATTTTTACTAATGAAAACAATCTTCATCCACACTGAAATCACTCTTATACATACCCTAGATTATTCTCTAGTTCCCTTACAATTGACATTTACATATCATAAATGTCAGACATGTCTATCCCTTTCAGCCACAATCTCATTTATAAATCAGCAGTGTGAGCTACACTCACTATAATGTGTTACCATAAACTCTATTCATTTCCACACTTTTACAATTAACTTTATTAAAAATTCTACATATATTGAGCATCAACTTCCATTCTCAACACATATTCTATTTCTTAGTAACCTATACTCTAGAGCAGGGGTTCTTAACAAGGGGTCTGTGAGCTTAAATTGAAAATCAAAAACATTATTCTTGTGGGTATGAATTGGTGTAGGTGTGATATATTTATACACATATAGTGTGGACTTAGTAATGGGTTCATGGTATTCATCTGACTGGCAAAGAGGTCCATGGAACAAAAAAGGTTAAGAACCCCTGCTCTATAGTTAGTCCTGTGAATTTGCTCATAATATTTAGTTCATATTAGTGAGACCATATAATATTTGTCCTTTTGTGTCTGGCTTATTTCATTCAATATAACATCCTCAAAGTTCATACATGTTGTCATATGCATCCTGATTTCATTTTTTCTTACAACTGAATAGTACTCCATTGTATGTATATACCCCGTTTTTTTTTTTTTTATGGGTAAAAATCAAAATTCTCACAATACATACAAACATTTGTAAAATGATATATAAATATATATGCATATATGTGTATTTGCTTACAAAAATGTTATTTATATATATATATATATACATATATTTTAAGAAGTGCTTAGATTACCTAAAATATTACACGAAACCCACTGGGATTCCCATGTTGCCCACCTCCCACACCTCCCACCACATCCCACACAA
Organism: Tolypeutes matacus; assembly: GCA_026826555.1. Taxonomy (NCBI): domain Eukaryota; kingdom Metazoa; phylum Chordata; class Mammalia; order Cingulata; family Chlamyphoridae; genus Tolypeutes; species Tolypeutes matacus. The sequence continues at coordinate 1,923,564 of JAKSZT010029587.1, read as the reverse complement.
ACATCTCCCACAGTGTGGCCTGTTAATATGCACTCAAGTCACAACTTCCTGTATTAGATATTTGACATTCTAGCTTTTATAACTAACAATCCAAAAACTATAGTGATTTTGTATAAAAAGAGTATATTTCATACAAGGCAGTTTCCACTGTGAATGTTCTTAGGTGAGTGGCAATCCTCCAAGAAAAGAAATGTGGTCCTAGCTCCTTCACTTCTTTTTTATTATTATTTAATTTATTTATTTTTTAAAGAAGCATTAGATTACAAGTTGCAACACCTACTCTCCAGTTCAATGGACTCACCCAGGACAACTAATGGGGAGGAGATGATGGACAAACAAAATCCAAGGAACTGAGAGTGACTATAACTGCAAGCAAGGGAGTTCCATCTATCAGATGTATGGGATCAAAGCCCCCCTCAGTTAATGGTGGAATGGGCATCATGATACCAGAGTCCTCAGGATTGGGAAATGAACTATGGACTAAAATAAACTTATTAGTGCTCTACTATAGACTACTTGTGATTCTAGCAATGGAAGAAATACCATTGCTGTGGAGACAATGACCCATGGATGTTCTGGGGTTAGGGAGAAGGAAAAACAGACATAATAAGATGGCATTTTTTGGGCTTGGGTATCATATGAATGACATTTAATTGACAGATACAGGCCATTATATATCCAGCCATAGCCTACAGAGTTGAATGGGACAGAGTGCAAACTACAATGTAAACTATAATCCATGCTTAGTGGCAATGTTCCAAAATGTGTTTATCAATTGCAATGAATGTCCCACACTGATGAAAGTTGTTACTACTATGGGAAAATGTGGGAGGTGTGGGGAGTGGAGAATATGGGAATCCCCTATATATTCTCTATAACATTTATGTAATCAGAGTATCTTTTAAAAAATTATAAGTGGGGAAAAAATAGGGGATTCTCATATGCTGCACCCCCTCCCCCTCCCATGCTTTCACCCATTAACATCCTTCATTAGTGTGAGACATTTCTTACAATTAATGAACACATATTGAATCATTGTGACTAACCATGGACTATACTTTACATTATACTTTACACTTCGCCATCCACAATTTTGTAAGTTTTGACAAAATGTATAATGACCTATATCCATCATTGCAATGACATGTAGGACAATTCTAATGTCCATAAAATTCCCCCATGTTACATCTATTCTTCCCTCTCCCTCCCCTCAGAAACTCTGGTAGCCACTGCCTTTATATCAGTGATAAAAATTCTTCCATTGCTAGCTTCTTCACTTCTAATGGGAATCCTCTACCGTAACTTCTAAGCTAATTAATGGGACAAAATAGTATAGAAATGGTGAAAGATAACAAAAGCCCTTCTAAACCACTTCAGTTCAAAAGTGGCATGCACTTCACTTTTCTCTGATAAAAAATCAATCATGTCATATTGGCACAAAAATGATTGGGACATGTAGTCTCTAGTGAGGCCACCACTTGCCAGTTATATCTTTACAGTATAGAGACATATAGCTTGTTCATCCTTTATTCATATCACTATCCAAATTACCAATTAATAGGTTAATATTGCTTGACCATATGATCTATTTTATTTATTTATTTATTTTTAATTTTTTTTTTATTTTACCAGAAGGACCCAGGGATTGAACCCAGGTCCCTCCATATGGGAGACAGACGCCCAACCATTTGAGCCACATCTGCTCCTCATGTAATCTATTTTATAGTCACTGTCAGTCACTATGTGACACATTATGCTCATTTATGCTTATTTAGTTGATATGTCACCACCTGACATATTATATAGTAATTTTTTTTTCTATTATATCTAACCCCAATATAAGACAAGGACTGTTTTGCTCACTATTTAACTCCCAGATCTAGGGCATGAATTTCATTTTTAATGATTTATGAATATTTGTCAATTAATTAAGAGAAGTATATTTAAAATATCAATTTTGTCTACTTCAGAAAAATTTAGAAAAGTATGTATCTTATATAACAAAAAATCATTTCACATACAACTATAAACCAAGAGAATAATCTTCTTCACTACATTGATGTGTACAAAGAAAGTAAGTTTTATATTTTGTCATAAGAAAAATATGAAAAATCTGTAATTCTTTTAATGCACAAAATAAATATAATTGAAATTTTTATCAAACTAAATTATTTATTTATAAACATGAAAAATTTTAACATGTTTCAGTAAATTGAACTATATAAATTCCTGAAAAGATAGAAAGATCTGAAAACAACAAAGTTAATTTTAAAAATAGATTCAGAACAATTTGGACATAATGATGATATAAATGTAGATTCAAACTAGGCGAGGGAGACTGGCTTGCTCTCCACTGACCTCTACCTCTTCATCTCAGACACTGAGCTCAACTACATTTCTCAACCTCCCTTGAAGATAGGTGTGCCCACATGATTTTTACTGAATAAAAGCAGATGTGAATGGAATTTGCATGTATCAAATCCAGGCATGACCCATAACAATTTCCCAAAAGCTTACTTCCATGCACTTTTCCCTCATGCCATCTATATGCAGACAGGTTCTGCATAATTGGAAGTAACATAAAGAAGAAACCAGAGTCACATGATAGAAGGAGGTTCAGTATCTGCATTACCATGTGGAAGAGTGTCCCCTTCCAATAACATCACCTGATTCAGAATTTATGTGAGGTAGAAATGATGTTCTTCTGTGTTTAGGGCATTATATATTTTGGGATTTATTGAAGAAGCTATGATTTCCTTATCTAATGCATATTCATAAAACAAATACCTGATATTTTGATACATGTATGTAAGAAAATTGACCCAGGAGAGGGTAGGAAGAATGAGACACTGTATGATAATTTCTTTAATGAATAATTTTATTCTCAAAAACCTGCTGGATATAATAGAGCTGGGATGAAGGGAAATTAATTTCAAACTTACTACATAATGTTATCTTAGACTCTACTAAGGTAACTAGCCTCTGTCTGATAATTTAGACCATTTGTGAGAAGTGTTTCAGACCTTCACAATCCTAGGTCTCCCCCTACTGCTGTCCCATGAAAATTAAGGGGATTATATATGTACTAAAGTAGAGAAATAGAAGTTAACCCTGGATAAACTAGTGTCCATTGGGTTCTCACTAGATCTCTGGCAGCAGATTTGTTCTGATCAAGGCCCTAACAGAATTTCCACTGAAGCCTGGCATTTTCCATTTGGTATTTTGGATGTCATATATAGAACAAAATATCCAGTCAAAAAATACACAAAATTTAGAGATGGTTAATCCAAGGCTTAAGGAATGGTATATAAACATATAAAAACATGCTAAATCACAATTAGAAGAATGTAAATGCTAGAATATAATCTGAATGGAAACAGTAATATTAGCAAATTTCCAAAATATAGCTAATTAATAAGTGATTTACATCAGCATTGATACAGAAAAGTGAGAGAATAATGAGAGTTTAAAAATGGGCAGGGTTAAGGAAAGGCATCAGTCATGGGGAAATCACCCAAATCCAGGAACAAGGGGAAGTTAATCAGCTTCCTTGGGTCTTATGGTCATTGAGAGCATCAGTTTTGAAAAAAGGAAAAGAACATTTTGCAGGTCAATACATGATTTTTTTATTAAAAAAGAAGTTTGAATTACACAACTCCAGGGTCCTCCTAGTTATAAAAATAAGGGTTTATATTTTCTGATCCCAGTGACAGAAACAGAAAGCATTTGTTTGCTAATCAGATTTCAATGCTTGCTTCTTAGGTCTCATTTCCCAAGCTACCACTTGAAACATGATTTTGTTAATTCTGGTTTTTCAAACTTTACCCTTTGAACACATTTAAGAAACCATATGATTTATGGAAAATGGTGCAAATTTCTCCACCTAATGAAGTGTGAATTTATTCCTATCTTTGAATAAAGAATTCCAATCACAATCTTTATGAGCTATGGAGGATGTAGGTTTCCTGTTTCTTTGTTATGGCACAGGAACAGTTTATTTGGCCAAATCACAAGCTGAAACAGAAGAATAAATTCTGAAGTTTGAAAATTTTTAAATATTTCAGTGCACAGTTAATATTTCTCACTTGAGGAAAATGCATTTGCCAGAATCTCATATTGAACCAAGGGAAATGCATTTTCCAGTCCTCTTATTGAACTCTGGATATGAAATTTGGTCCAGCAACTGTTCTTCCATGCCTAGAAATTCTAAGTATTAGGTACAATATAAAGTGTGATGAAGATTTTTCAACCTGCATAGTTCTTGTAAATTATTATTAGTGGTAGAGACTATAGGAAATTGCATTTTGAACTTTTTCAAAAAAGAAAATGTATTATTCTAAATTTTAAAAAAATATTTCTTTGTGTTTTGAGATAGAGTTAAAAAAAAAATCATTGGAAGAATATGGTTCCATGCCCCCATTAGTTTCTAATTGTTCTCCCATTTATAGGGTATTATAAATGGAACCATCAAATTTGTTTGTCACTATCATCAGGAAAATAGGGAGGTGATACATACTTTTCTCAATTATTTCAAAAATCAGAGAGTGCACATATTTATTGTCAATCACTTTGCAGCAAACCTAGTTTCCTAATATATATTCACAAAACATTGCAAGTTCCTTATTTTGCTGTAGTCAAATAATTGAGTGTATCAATGGGAAAAGGGAATTTATACTTTTGAAGCCTGATTCTTCACAGGTTGGATGTAGACAATTGGAAATTGATAGAACTAGAACCACATTGGTGGTTTTATTTAACATATTAAACAAATCCTGCTTGTTGCAATACTCTCCCTTCGGCGTCTTGCTGTGTTACAGCATGGTCCCACCCTCCATTCCACTTACATCAACAACATTCATTACATTCAGTTTGTCAATCATCTGGTCTCCTTATCTTCAATCACACAATTATCCAATTAACAATGATGCACAATTTCTAAAATGCAAACCTGATCACTTGACTAGTGGTTGTAAAACCCAGGGCCACAGAGAGGCAAGAAATGTGGCTATAATATGCAGCAGGAAAGGAGGGGCCATTGAAAGATTTACCATTTCTGCTTAGTCAACTTGGACCCTTGCTCATGCTGTTCATTTTCCCTGGCATCAGGTTGCAGAGCATGTTCCCCCTTCCCCATCTCCTTTACTTATCTGAATCACCTTTCAATTATTTAGTTACTTTTCAACATTCAGGACCAAGGTCTTCTCCAGTCACCATTGTTTTGATCAAGCTCACATGTCACAGATAGAACTGAAGTCTCCTTATGAACTGTAACCCTTGCACATGACTGTTAATGCAATTAGTGTAATATTATTGCACCTATCTGCATATTCAACCACACCAACAATTCAAATTGGGGACAGTAACCATGATGTATTTTTCAGATTTTAATCTCATTTAGCTACCATTTTGGATTATTATATAGCATAATAAATGTTCATTGAATAAATGAAGTACTGAATATTTGATGGCCTGATTCTCCTTCTCTGATTAATAAATGACATACTTCAGCACTCAGCTCAGATGACAGCTTGTGTAGGGGAAATTCCCTATATTCTCCTTCCACTGTGGGCTAATATTTTCTCAAAGTTCCTTATGCACTAGTGAATCTTGCATCTTCAACATAATAATGACAGTTCCAAAGTATTAATAACCACTAGGTGCTGCCAGGTTTCAACCTTGTGAACAAGGTAGCCCTTCAAAAACTGTGTATATTTGCCTGGATTGTTTCAGGAATAGCCATGTTGAAATGAACATGTTTTCAAGAATAATAAGTCATTTAGCTGACAAAAAATGAAGACAAAGATTGTGAAAACAGGGAAGAATGACTGATAGTTTTAATTAATTTGGAAATAATTTCAAAATGTCAGAAAATTTTCATGAATAAAATAGTACAAAGAAGAATCATATTCTTTAACCAAGACAACACATATTGTTATTATAGGTTAATATTATACCCATTTTGATACCTTAATCTCTCTCTCTCTCTCTCTCTCTCTCTGTTTTTCTCTCTCTCATTTGAGTCAGTTGCATATCTCATGACCTTTTACCAGTAAATATTTTAATTATGTATTTCCTATGGAATTACAGTGCAGTTATCAACTTTGGAAGCGCCCCCACCCTCCCTGTAATAAAAAGTCCTGTTAATTCCTTTGTAAAGGTGTCTTGCACAGGAATCATTTTCAGACCCTACCTACAAGCATCCTGTCCCCACTTGTAGCCCACCTGTATCCTGATTTCCCCTGCCACCCATGACTCACTTAGGAAACAGCTAATAAAGATAGAGTAAGGCTTGTTGCTGTGGTGAGTAGCTGATCACAAAACTTAATTAACAAGCTAGGACTTTCCAGCATATAGTGCAAACTCAGTGCCATAGTTAAGTGACCTTGTGACCTTGGCTGAACATTAGTTCATTATAATAGTAACTTCTCTTCCTGGTGGGAATTTCAACACCATTTTCAGTACATGCAATGAATAATCAAGTACATTAGAGCATGTTAGCGCATAGAGTATGTGCTGTTAAGAACTTACAGGCAGAATCTCCAACCTATCAATCTTTCCTCCCAAACCACAAAACCCCTCCTTAACATGTGATGTGAGTGTGAGACTTATGTCCTGGCCTTCCTGGCTTAATGAAGCTGTTTCTCTTGATTGATCAATCTTGGTGTTGACTTCTATTCTCTGCATCATGCAAAAGAACCAGGGAATCTGTGTCTGCTACAACTTCAGTAAATATAAAATCAATACAATAAAATTATATAATACATTTTGAATGGAGAAGAAGTGTAATATTGAATTGCTTTCCAGCAGGGGAAACACTCTGATAAAGCCATGAAATGAGATGGGATATGATAATATGAGAGTCAGAGGAAAATATAATCATAAGGTTCTAAAATTCTTGTATGTAAAGCAAAGGATAAACATTGTTACTCCATGAATTCCCTACTTTATAGTTTCTTGAAAGACAGATCCCACACTCAACATTTTCTTCAGCGCTCCTGTGACATCTTTATTCCTAAGACTATAGACTAAAGGATTTAGCACAGGAGTGAGTATGGTGTAAAAGAAAGATACCACCATGTCCTTCCTTGGGGTGTGGTAGGAACTGGGGAGCATGTAGGTATAGATGGCAGCTCCATAGAACAGGATGATCACAGACATGTGGGAGGAACAGGTGGTGAATGCCTTCTTCTGGCCTGGTGCTGAGTTCATCCTATGGATTGTGAGGATGATGAAGTTAGAGCCTGAAATGACTGTCACAGGGATAAGGAGCATGAGGACACAGCACAAGTACAAAACAATCTCATAGAGTGAGATGTCAGAGCAGGAAAGCTTCATTATGGCAGGGACCTCACAGAAGAAGTGATGGATATTCAGGGATCTGCACACAGGGAAGGTCATGGTGATGGGAGTGATCATGAAGCCATCCAATGAGCCCAGGAACCAGCAGCCAGATGCCAGGAGGAAACAGACTCTATTGTTCATGAGGATAGGATAGTGGAGAGGATAGCAGATGGCCACATACTGGTCATAGGCCATGGCAGCTAGAAGGAAAAATTCTGAACCTGCCAGCGTCACATAAAGGAACATTTGTATCCCACATTCAGGGACTGAGATCTTATTCACACCCATGACCTGGTCCATGAGCATCTTGGGCACAGTGACAGAAATGTACATCACATCCATGGGAGACAATTGGATGATGAAAAAGTACATGGGTGTGTAAAGTTGGGCTTCAGAGTGTATGAGAAGGATCAGGATGGCATTTCCAAACAAGGTCATCAGGAAAATCACAAAAATGACCACACAAAGGAGAGCTGGGTGTTTGGTTTGACTGAAGAGTCCCACTAGAATGAAGTCAAATCTTTCAGTGTGGTTTGCTGGCCATGTAGTATTATCCATGAGGCTTTACCTAAGGGCAACAAGGCAAACACTGGGGTTACAGGGACCACTCATGGAGATTCAATCTTTGTCATATATGTGCAGTGTGTTTGTGTGCCTGTTTCCATTTTTGTCTACCTTATTATGTTAACAGTACAAAATTCCCTAAAACTTGTTGAATTTAAGATTATAAATTAGCTTTAATTTACGCAATTTATTTTTAAAAATGTGTGAATTTACATCTATTGGTTTAAAGGTTTGGTAACTGATACTGAAGGGTGAGGAGGTTTCCTGACAGTAGGGTCACATATCAACAAATGATGGAAATGTTCAGAATCCTTGACCTACACAAAAACATCACATAAATTTTTGGGGAAAAGAAAAGATGTCAAATTATTCATTTCTAGAGTTTTTATTATGGATGTCTGAATTGAATTAGCCTCTCTGGTTTGAAGATACAACTGGGATCTTAAAAAACACTTGATGGTATGCCATATAAGAATATTTCATAAAGCAACTGGAACTTTATTTGGAGTAAATCCATACCAAATGTGTTATCTCTTCTGCTTATATGATCAGCCCACTTTAGAAGGCTTGGTGTGGATGGACTGAAGTCCAAAGCCCCACATTCAAGATGTCATCCTCACTACTCCACTGACTCAGAGAACCCAAATGCAGAGTGTGAGGAGCTCTGCAGCTGACAGACGCCATGGGTCCAGCTCCCTGTCTACGAACTTTGTGTGCTCAGCAAGATACTAAGTCCTCCATCCATCTGTCCACTCTACATGAAGAGAGTATAGGATGAGATAAAGTAATATATTAAAAATACTCATAAGAGCATCACTCACAGTGGACAGTGTTGATATCTGAGCATATTATTATATAGTACCTATAAGAGTTAGCACTCACTGTTCTTATTTTATGATACAAGATCCATTATGTCAGGTCTTTGATTTCACTACCCTATTCATAAATTTAAGAATTTGGATTTGTTAAATTCTGTAGTCTCTGTCTCCAATTCACTTTTCCTTCTCTATCTTGCTGCTTATAATGAGAGTCTCTGTCAGATCCTGGAGACGAGTGAAAGATAAATGTAAATTTGATCAAATTTAAGGAAAACATGGTCAGTCTATTCAGGGGACAAAAATGTTATTCAAATTTGACTTAAAATAGAATTGAAATAGATTACAAAATAAATAAGAAAAAAACAATAGATCCAAAACATATTATCTTCCTATTAGAATCAATAATAGCTTCTTCTACATTTTCTTTTAAGGATATTAAATCAGTGTAATTTTTCAATTTCTGAAATATTAAATGTTCAAATTTAAAATACCTTACCAAAAAGAAGAAACATCAACTCCTTTTTCTGGGAGGAATTAAGAAGTGCTCATGAGGCAGAGTTATTTTAGGCAGAATTTAGACAGTTACAAATACATTTCGTACTCATAATAGTTCCAAAGACTTACGATATTCCACTATTAACAGTCCCAAGTCCTAAGGTGCTGAAGAAGTAGGCAACACTGCAAATTAATGTGATATCATGATATAAATACCCACTTTATCTGAGACATATTGCATGAACCAAAGATAATCGTTCCATCACATATTATCCTCATTTGTAGGTGAGCTCTGAGCAAAATATAAAAAGAGTCTAATAAACTTCACAACATGCCTGCTGTTCTGGTGTATAAGTCAAAATGATGCTGGACATGCACAGTGGCTGGCTTATTTTAAGGCTTCAAATATGTTTTTAGAATGTTTGGAGTGGTGGGGTAAAGGGAGAACAAGAGGGCAGGTGATTTGGCTCTGGGAAAGTCTCTGCTGTACTTTGGTAAATGTGTCACTATCATCTTTCCATATTGTCTACCCAGGACACCAGACAGATGACAGAATGCTATGTCTGTACCACATACAGAAACTAGGCTCCCTGATCACTATTCTTCATAATCCAATTGAATGAGTATAATGTCAACAGTTTTGTGCATGTTTAGCACAAGGGATCATCAATAATGGATGAAGAGTAATATTCAAAATTATTTGGAGTTTACCGCACCCCAGGATTTTTTTTTAATGCTTTATCACATTTAATCTGCCCCAAGAACATAAAGTACTTACCTTATCTTCTCCTTTTAAAGATTAGAAATTTCAGGTTCTTTGGGTCTGAGCCTGAAGTCATGCAACTAGTTGAAAGAGAACATCTGTTTTAGCCCAGGTTTGGGGCTGTGTACCTAACACTCTGAATTGGTTTTCTTAGGAACACAGTCCTACCTACACATTCTTCAATTTGTGTCTTAAACCTCCTAATGTCAGTTCCTTCAGGGAAACATAAATATGATGAACACATTTGTTTCTTGTGTTTTCTTACCGTCAGAGATAATGCCAGTCAAAGTAAAATCTGTCACTCTGCCTTTGTAAAATTGTAGTCTTAAGAAAATCCATATATCATGTAACAATATAGTAGAAATATATATTCATTTGTCCCAAGAAAATTGAAAATCTATATCCTAATATGTGACATTCAATAAGACTTATATACAAGACTCAAAACAGAAAGAACATTTGCTTTCCCCTTAAAAAAAGATGATAGGGAAAGTAATATAGGTGGTAATGATAATAAACCACATGAGGTGGTGAGCCTCATTCATACAGAGAAATTGAATTCAGTTGAGGTTAAGTATAAAGAAGAAGTAACAAAGTGACATCGTCTGGGCTTCCCTCTGCTCATTTAGGCAGTGGATGAAGGTTTTCTGTTAATGAAGCCCCTCTGAGACTTAGAAGCAGTATGTAATTAGATAGATGGCTTAAAGGTTACTAGACATTTCCAATGTATTTTTCCAGCTTGCTCCTTAAAGATATTTTTATTATTTTCTTTTTTGCTGCGAAATGCATTGTTGAATGAAATTTTAAACAATATTAATAATAATCACAAATATCACCATCATCAATAAGATCTTCTCTGAAAAATAAGTTAACTTTTATATAGCATCTTTCATATTTTGATGTACAAACACTTATGAATCAATTTCTATATATATATTTAATCTTCAAGAAAATTGGATGAGATATTGCTATTTTTTATCTTTCACATCTATAGTATCTGAAGTTCAGGGTCTAATTAACATGTCAAAGACTACACAACTAATCAGGACTGTCTTCCCAGCTAGGATTAAGGTGATCTCCTACAAATCTTCTCTATCACTCTTCCTTAGGTTATTGATTTTTCTCTTCATTCTGTCACTCACAATGAATGTAACTTTGTTTTCTACTTGATTTCAAAGTGTTTTTATTCTGTGTGTTCCCAACTGATGAAAACATATTGAAGCACTGCTACTAAGCATGGTTTATAGTTTACATTATGGTTTATACTTTGCCCTACACGATTTTATAGGGTTTTACAAAATGTATAATGACCTGTATCTGTTATTGCAATATCATGCAGAACAATTCCAATTCCCTAAAAATACCCTATGTTTGACCTAGTCTTCCCTAACCCTCCCCTCAGAATCTTTAGTAACCAATATCTTTATATCTATGTTATAAGTTCTTCTGTTACTACAGTAATAATAAGTCTACTTTTGTCTATGGTTGCATTCCCCACTTATGTTCATTAATCAAACTTGAGGAGTTTGAGATGGTGATGCCCACTCTGCCTCAGATTGAGAGGAGGTTTATATGCCATTTTAACTTGAAAAGAATTTTGTTAAAAATATTAATTTTACAAAAACATTTCCATCATTTCAAATAGGAACACTATACATTTTAAGCCTTAACTTCCCATTTCCTGTCTCCACAAATGTTCCACACCAAGGCAAGGTATTGATATTGGAGTGGTGTATGGGAATCCGTATTTTATTCATGATTGTTCTGTAAAACCACAACTTCTCTAATAAAGAAAAAATAAATGAATAAATAAATGAAACATTAATTTTAGTGATTTATTCTGTCACTTGTGTGTTTAGAAAATCTTCACACAATTTTAGAAACATTAAAACTATTCACTTTTTTACTTTTCATTGAATGAGTCTTAACATTTTCTTGTACTTTTATCTTTTATTAGGGCAGTAATTTATTTGGTGTAGTGATAAGCAGTGGATTTCTAAATGTGATTAGACTAACTTCACAAGTTTCATGTTCCATTCATTCATTCAAAAATATTTATCCAATTCCAGTTTTTGGGGCAGTCACTATTTTGGGTTCATAATTGTGAAAACAAGGAAACTCTCTTCATAGGACTTATCTTCTATTTGTAATTTAAATATATATATATATATATATATATATATATATATATATAAATTCATCTAGTCAGATGATGATTGCAATGAATAAAAGCAAAGTCAGGGTGAAGGTATAAAGAAAATAATGATAAGAGGATCTATTTTAGATAGGATGGTTAATGGTTCTTTTTTCAGAAGATGAAATTTTGTCAGGCCCAGGTATGAAACCAGTAATCATCTGAGCAGAATGGTTTTAGGCAGAGTTAAGAGGAAGCATGAAGTCCCTGAGATAGGAATTCACTTGCCATGTTGGAAAGCAGAAAGATCTGTGGCCCTGGGGCTGCTGAGAAATTTGGAGACTTCTAGCAATGGGTTTAGAGATATAGACAAGGGAACAGGTACTATTGGATCATGGAAGATTCATATGGACCAGGGACACTAAAGCATGTGTGGAGGCTCTCTTTAAGAAAAGAAATACAAAATTACATGATTTATCATACCATTGTATCCATTTGCATTTTAGCACCTATAGGAAGTAACAAGTGGAGGCACATAACCCAATATACAATACATTAATACCAGCATTTATAATTTCACAAATGTTATCTTTACTAGACGTCCTTATTTTTTTATGCCACTTTGAACCACATCTAATGTGCTTTCTGTTCATTCTGAAGAACTCTGTTTAGCATAGCTTATACGGCAGGTCTAGTGTTGATGAACTTACTCAGCTTTTGTTTATCTGGGAATGCCTTAATTTCCCCCTCCTATTTTAAGGGAAATCTCAACAAATATAAAATTCTTGGTTGGCATTTATGTTCCTTCAGCCCTTTAAGTATTTCTTCCCACTTCCTTCTTGCCTACTTGGTTTCTGATGAAGAAACTCACACTTAATCTATTTGTGACTCCCTTGTACATAACAAATTGCTTTTCTCTTGCAACTTTCAGAAATCTCTTCTTGTCATTTTCATTTGACAATTTGATTAGTATGTGACAGGACATATTTTTCTTCAAGTATATTCCTGTTTAGTGTTTTCTGTGCCTCCAGGATGTGCATATTTATGTCTTTTGCTACGTTTGGGGAGTTTTATGTCATTATTTCTTTGAATATTCCTTTTGCCCCTCTCTCTCATCTTCTGGGACTCCAGTAATATATTTATCAGTATGCTTGTTGGTGTCCCAGGAAATTCTTAGGCTATTTTTGCTTTTACAATTGTGTGTTTTTTTTTTCTTTCTGCCTCTCTGCCTGAATCATTTCAATTGTCTTGCCTTCGAGTTTGCTGATTCTTACTTCTGGCAGCTCCATTCTCTGGTTGAAACTCTCCTGTGAATTTTTCATTTCAGTTATTGTGGTCATCAACTCTAGTAGTTCTGTTTGGTTCCACTTAAAAAGTTCTATCTTTTTATTAACATGCTAATATTGTTAATTAATTCATTGCTTTCCTGGTATCCTTTAATTCTTTCTCTGTGTTTTCTCTCAACTCTTTTAGCATATTTGGTGAACATTTTTAAAAGAATATTCATCTGATATGTCCACAATGTGGTCTTCTTTGTTGGTCTTTTCTGGATTTTTCCTCTCTTCACTGGGTTGGACCATCGTTTCCTGTTTCTTTGTTTGGTTTTGTAATCTTTTGTTGCACACTGTACATTTTAATATTTTAACATGTTAACCCTGGGATTTATTTCCTGAGGTGTCTGTTCTTTGAGTTTGTAATGAACTGGTGCTATGACAGAGATTTCTTGAGTGTCATGAGCTAACAAAACCAGCAAATCTGAGCAAAAACATCTTTCACTCTTTTTGCAATTTGCTTTGCTTGGGCTGGTGCTCTCTCAATCAGAGTTCAGTCCTCCTATCAGGAACATCAGCGGAAGGCAAATGGGAAGTGCAGTATCCTTCCTGTCTTTTATGGGTCTGTTTCATGTCTTGGGTTTGTACTTACTAGTGGCCTTAGGAGTTCCCTTATTTACAGGGATATAAATGCTCCCTCTACTTCCCAGAAGACAGGCCTTCACCCTCTCCCAGGTGTGCCATCCCTCTATATAAAGCAGGCGTGCCTTTACCCCATGCCGTCTGCATCAGTTGTTCACTCCTTTTATTGACTTAAGCTGCTTTGGCCTGGAGGGAAATTTGTGGGAGAATGACATACCTAAGAAGTGTTTCCCTAGTCCAGGGGTTCTTAACAAAGGGTCCTTGAGCTTGAAGTGAAATTTAAAAAAAACATTATTCTTGTGGGGATATGTTGGTCATAAATTTATTAAATAATACACAGTATAGTGTGGACTTAGTACGGGGTCCATGGTTTTCACCTGACTGGCAAAAGGGTCCATGGTGTTGGAGGCAGCCAGAAAGAGGTGAAGCTAAAATGGCCGACCGACAACAAAGAACAAGCCTGATCCTATATTTAGCCTTCTTTGAGGAAGTAGCTCACCCTGCTCCCGCACGCGCGAAACCTTCCCGCCTTCCACAGATAGCAAACCCTCCCTAGCAACCAACTGTGCCCAATACCAGCCTGCCATATATGCCTTACACGTACTTCCTCTTTTTTCATGCCCTACCCCCTACACCACCCCTCACCCTACTTATAAAAGGCTGTGCACTTCCTCAATAAATTAGACCTGCGTACTTACCTCGTCTCCGCAGTGGTCTTTCCTCCGGGCGCCCTCCACGCTGTCTGGGCCCCCGAACGCTGGTTGCCGCACAGTGTTCCCTTTCCGCCAACAAGTGGTTCAGAACAACCACACATGGAACAAAAATGTTTAAGTAGCCCTACCCTAGGCAGTCTTTCCGAGCTGGCACAAGGCTGGAGTCCCACAAAGGGAGCACCAGCAGGCTCCAATCTGCCCTGGAGAGGGGTTGAGGGACAGTCCAGGAAGAGCACCAGGGGCTTTTTCCATGGCTCCCCAAAGCTGCATCTTCTTGACCTGACCAGCAAATGCAGCCCTTCAACTGTCCTCTGAAACTCTGAGGAAGCATACTGTCTTTAAGTATCCTCTGCCACATTTGTCTGGGATCCGTTGGAACAATGGCCACCCTCGGAGCCATTCTGTAGTGATTCAAAGTAGTTAATCAAAAGCCCTGTTCAGGATTCAGCCCATATCCACCATGGATCTTAAGAAAGTAGATTTTTTTTTAATTTATTTTTATTGTGGGTAAAAATCAAAATTCTCACAATACATACAAACATTTGCAAAATGATATATAAATATATATGCATATATGTGTATTTGCTTACAAAAATGTTATTTATATATACATATACATATATTTTAAGAGGTGCTTAGATTACCCAAAATATTACATGGAACCCACTGAGATTCCCATGTTGCCCACCTCCCACACCTCCCACCACATCCCACACAAACATCTCCCACAAGTGTGGCCCACCACCCTCAATGAACTTACACATCCTGGAGCCTTGCCACCAACCATAGACCACAGTAAACACTGTAGACCACACTCTCTCCCATTCAGTTCTGAGTGGTGTGTGCTGATTTAAAATGGCCTACATCCGTTACCACAACAGTACTCAGGACAAACTACAACTCCCAAAGAAGCCCCTGTATTTCAACTGCTCATCCCCTCCCTACCCCAAAAGTGTCAAGTGGCCACTGGCTCCACCTCATTGTTATAATTTCTTGCATTGCTAGAATCAGCATATGTGAACAAGAGAATACCATCAAGCCCACTCCATTCCATAGTTCTTCCCCCAATCCTGAGGGGACTGGGATGGTGATGTCCACTCCAACTCCAAGTGAGAGAGGGCTTATATCCCATGGATATGGTGGGTGGGATGATCCTGTCTGCAAATGCAGGCCCTCTCCATTCCCTGGGATGGCCATTGCCCATTGTTGTCTCCTCACCAAGTGACTTGGATGAGTCCATTGAGCTGTAGGGTAGGAGTTGCAGCTCCACCTAGATTTCATGCACACCTGGCACATAGGTAGGTGGGAGGCTCCATTCTCTGGAAGTATACCTAAAAACTCCAGCATCACATATAGGTTTGAATAGAAGGGACTGGTGAACCATGTGCAGGGAGGACTTATTTGAGTCTAATTCTGTCACTCTCAGGAGCACAGATTCCAAAATAGAACCCACTGATAAGGCATCAGTCTCTGGGGCTATCCCCCC
>JAKSZT010029587.1:1861140-1897291 GCA_026826555.1 Tolypeutes matacus | reverse complement strand
ACATTGCTTCCTTCTAGTATATCATCACCTAGCCTATGCTGATTAATGTACATCTGATTACTTTCTTGACTCAGGCTCTACCTTCAATATGAGCTAGTGTCCAAATCATAGACAGCTCTTCAATTTTCAGTTTCAGGAATAAAAAGCCAATGAATAAAATACATCTGAGAGCAGATGTGGCTCAAGCAGTTGAGTATCCACTTACCACATGTGAGGTCCCTAGTTTGGTTCCTGGTGCTTCCTAAAAAACAAAACAAAACAAACAAACAACAACAACAACAAAAAAAAAAAAACAATAAGCAAAACAAACATAGAAACCAACTCTGGGGAGTCAAAGTGACTCAGTGATTGAGTGCCAGCTTCCCACATACGAGGTCCCTGGGTTCAATCCCCAGTCACTGGTACCTAAAAAAAGTACATCTATCATATTGATCATATTTGAACATGTAGTTTCTAATATTGGTGTCACTCATATAAATGTATTTAAATCCAACCTGTTATACACCATGTTTCCACAAACTATGCTCTTCTAATCTATTTTAAATGATTACATATGCTAAGCTGATATGGAGTGAAATCTTACGCTAGTCATACTTATACTTGTAGGAAAGAGAAAATTCAATAAGCAATGAAATATGGATTTTAAAAGGCTGTGCAAAACAAGAGAATTAAAACCATATCACAATGGGGTGGGTGGCAAGATGGTGGTGGAGTAAGGAGCTACAAGAGTCAGCTTATCCTACAGTGCAATTAGTAGCCACCCAGAGCTATCTAAAGTACTCCTTCAGCCTCTCAGTGCAATGGCAGCCATGTTTGGTCCTGATGGACTAGACTGCTGAACACATTTCTGACTCCATCCCCACCACTGACAGGGTAGGAAGGGAGAGAGTACACCCTCAACTTCAGTCATTTTTGGCCCACATAGATGAGACTTTTAGGAAAACCTGTGGCTACATTCCTGCTCCCAATAGGACAGGTGGGGTGTGGTGTTTCCTCTGCCTCTCTGAGCAACTACAGCGACTTTTTGGAACCACAAAAACTAGACTGATGGGAACTCCTGTGACTCAATCACCACCCATACCAGAACAAGAGGGACAGTGCATGCTGAGCCTCTCCAACAATGCAGTCACTTTTGGCCTATATTCTCTAGATTGTTAGATATATCTCTGGTTCCAAGACCAATCCTGACAAGCAGAAATATAGTGTTCTATCAGCCTCTCCAGGCAACTGCAGCCACTTTCAGCTGCACAGAATAAATAAGTGTGTACACCATTGGCTCCATCCCCACCCTTGACAGAGAAGGAGGGGTAATAGTGCCTCCCCCCACCCTCTCTGGTTAATTGCAAGTGCTTCTAACCTGCACAGATTAGAGTTTTGGACACTCCTGAGCCTCCAACCCTATTGCTGGCAAGAGAGGAGGGGGATCAGTACTTCATCAGTTTTCCTGGGTAAATGCAGTCAGTTTTGACCCATATGGCTTAATGTGCTGCCCACACCTGCAGGTCCATCCCTGCACTGGACAGGGGAGGAAGAGGCATGGAGCTTCATCAGTGTCTCCAGGAAACTGCTGTTGTCTTGATCTGCATGACTTGAATTACTGCACATAGTTCTGTCTCCATCCCTAACCCTGGCAGAGAAGAAAGGTGGGAAAAGTGTCAAAGGAACAAACTACACTTTCAGATGACATAAAGGAGTTGACACAACTAATCACAAATGCTTGATCAAATCTCCTTAATAAATTCCAGAGATGGTGTGGCAATTTGATATTGTTTATGAATTTCAAAACTAGATATTGGATTTTGTTTGTAAACTGGTCTGTCCCTCCAGGCATATTAGATTACATTGGATTCAGGGGTTTCACTTTTTAAATAATGATTAGGGCTTTGAATGAACCACATCAGTAGGACATTGCATCCCTACCCCCTTGGTGGACAAGGACTCACAGAGAAAAGACATGGCAAAGGACAAGAGTTGGGAGTTTTGAGCTGGAGACTGGGAAGTGAACACACAGGAGAAGAACACAGAGGAATAGAGATGGTTCCTTAGACACTGCAGAAGTCCCAGGAAGAGAGACAGAGCTGTTTGCCTGATAGCCTACAGCTGGCCTTATGAAGATAACATAGCAGCTGAGCCTGGAGAGAAACAGAGCCCCAGGAAGAGAGGATCCCAAGAAGCCTGAACTCTTGGCAGACTTCGGCAGCCATCTTGCCCCAACACATGGCAATAGATTTTGGTGAGGGAAGTAATTTATGCTTTATGACCTAGTAACTGTAATATCCTATCCCAAATAAATACCCTTTATAAAAGCCAGCTAACTTCTGGTATTTTGCATCAGAACCCCTTTGGCTGACTGATATAGATGGCTAAAGAGATTAAGTTTATTAAGAAGATACTGGGTGATAACAAAGAAGAATTTGAAAACATACATAGAAGAATAGCAGATCTTATGGGAATGAACAGTGCAGCAAATGAAATAGAAAATACACTGGAGGCATATAACAGCAGATATGAGGAAGCAGAAGAAAAGATCAGTGAGCTTGAAGACATGGCCTCCAAAAGTAAACATACAAAGAGATAAAGCAAAGAATGGAAAAATTGAGCAGGGCCTCAAGGAACTAAATGATGGCAAGAGACATGCAAACATACATGTCATGGTTGTCCTAGAAGGAGAAGAGAAGGGAAAAGGGACAGAAGCATTATTTGAGGAAATAACAGCAGGAAATTTCCCAACCCTATTGAAGGATATACATATTAATACCTGAAAAGCACAACATACTCCCATCTGAATATATTCCAACAGACCTATTCAAAGAAACATATTAATAAGAATGCCAAATGCCAAAGATAAAGAGAGAATCCTGAAAGTAGCAAGAGAAAACCAATGATTCACATACAAGGGATACCCAAAAAGATTAAGTGCTAATTTTTCGTCAGAAATTATATTGACAAGAAGGCAGTGGTATGAAATATTTAAGATATGGGAAAAACAATACTGCTAGCCAAGAATCTTATATCTAACAAGATTGACTTTTAAAATAAGGGTGAATTTAGAATATTCACAGATAAACAGAAACTGAGAGAGTTTGTAACCAATAGACAATAGACTGGCTTTACATGAAATACTGATGGGAGTGCTATAGCCTGAAAAGAAAAAACCGGAGAGAGAGGCTTTGAAGAGAGTTTAGAAATGGATATTGTATCAGTAAAAGTAACTAAAACTGCAAAAAGATTGGTGAAAATAAAATATAACAGATACAACCCAAAGATCAAAATGGGTGATGTAAGAACTGCCTTTACAATAACAACATTGAATGCTAATGGATTAAACTCCCTAATTAAAAGACACAGACTGGCAGAATGGAAAAAAAATATGAACCATCTTTATGCTGTATACAGAGACTAACCTTAGACCCAGGGATGCAAATATACTGAAAGTGAAAAGCTGGAAAAAGATATTCCACACATGCAGTAAACAAACAAACAAAAAAGTGGATTAGTTATATTTATATTAGGCAAAATAGTCTTTAAAAGCATCATTGTTATTGGAGAGAAGGGGCAATTCAATCAACCAGGAAGCCTCAAATTACATGAGGCAAACACTGGCAAAACTAAAGGGAGAAATAGATGTCTCACAATAATAATTGGAAACTTCAATACACCAATCTCATCACTGGATAGAACATCTGAGGAAAGGATCAATAAAGAAAGAGAGCTTTAATTATATGATAAATGAAGTAAACTTAATAGACCTATACAGAATATTGCACCCAAAACAGCAGGATATACATTGTTCTTAAGTCCTCATGGATATTTATCTAGGGTAGATCATATGTTAGGTCACAAAGCATATGTCAAGTTTTAAAACACTGAAAATATACAAATCACTTTCTCTGATTATAGTGGAATAAATTTGGAAATCAACAATAGGCAGAAAAATGGATAAATCACAAATATATGGAGATTAACAAAATAATCAGTGGATAAAAGAGGAAATTGCAAAAGAAGGCTATATATATATATATATCTTGAGATAAATGAAAACAAGAACACACCATATAAGGACCTATGGGATGTAGTGAAGGCAGTGCTGAAAAGGAAATTTATAGCACTCAAAGTTTTCATTAAAAAAAAGAACTGAAATCAACGACCTAACTACACAACTGAAGGAACTAGTTGCTATTCCCAAAGCGAGCAGAAGGAATGAAATAAGATCAGAGCAGAAACAAATGGAATTGAGAACAAAAAACAACAGTGAGAATAAAATCAAAAAACACAAATGTTGGTTCTTAGAGAAGATTGACAATATTGGCAAATACTTAGCTATATGGAAAAAGGGAAAAGAGATAAGATGCAAATAAATAAAATAAGAAATGAAACTGTAAATTCTATTTACAGTAGTGACTAAAGATTTAAATATTTAGGAATAAATTTAACCAAGTAGGTAAAGCACTTGTATTCAGAAAACTATCAAATAAATCAAAGATCTAAATAAATGGTAGAACATCCCATGTTCTTGGATTGGAAGACTAAATATCATTAAGATGTCAATTTTACCCAAATTGATATACAGTATAATGGGTTCTGTATGTGACTTGGGGGATGCCCTGTATACACCTGCAGGGTTAGTACAGTTAGAGAAGATTTCGTTCAGTTAGAAAATACAGCAGATGTCTTCATGGAAAAGATCATTGGGCCATGGCTGCAGCCACTGCTTGGACCTTGTTAGCTACCTTGGGAAGACTGCTCCAATAAACAATGGGCTGCTGAATCCTGTGCATGCTGGGTAAAAGAGGAGCTCAAAAGAGAGCTTAGACTAGTCAGAAAGAAAGTATCACAAAGAAGTTTGAGGAGACACAGGAGCAAGTACAGGTTTTGGCATGCTGTTATGCATGCCTAATGGCGAGAAAGTTGTACAGAATGGAAAAGGTGGGATCCCCAGAAATGTAATCCCATTTCTGACTCAGACTCATCCAGTAATGAGGAGGAAGAACATTCCTGACCTGTTATAACCCAGAAATTAAAAGTGTTTCCAAAAATGAGTTTGCATATTACAGGCAGCACTGATTCCAGAGGAGATCTTGAAAGCAGTGAAAATCACAGATGTAAAATGATGGAGAGCTTGTAAAGAGCCATACCAAAGTAGTAAGAGTTGTGAGTCAAATTAGTCTCTTGGTGTGTCTCAACTCTTTTAGTGATTGTTGCAAACAGGATACAGAAAGTGCAGAAGGTTAATGGAAAAGGAATTTTGGGGGTTAAAGTTGAGTAAGAGTTGATGAGCCAATTCTCCAGTCACAGAACAGAATGAGGGATATGGACTTAAACAGATAGATAAAGAAGTCTGGTCTTCATAAAATCAAGGTGGAAATATGTAAGACAAGGCTTGAATGAACAAAGGAATGTGTTTTGTACAAGTGCAGAAGCACCTCCAACTGCATATTAAAGTGGAAGATAATAAAATAATTAAAGTTTTTTCTATACTGTTGAAGTACAAAATCTGTTAATTAACATCATCACAGTGGGGGTGTAGAAGTAAGAAACATAAGTTCATTTGAGGTGTTATACATTGCATTGGAGGTATTTATGTAGTATATGAAAAATTATGAGAAACTTCAAGACGTTGTAGTTTTGGACTCCTGCAGAGCCGGCCATCGCTACATAGTGGGTGGACAATATGTTGCAACTTTGGACTCCTGCAGTGGTCAGCAATGGCTGGACATGGCCAGATGTGCAAATGTTGTCACAGGGTTACTTACATAGCCCCACATTGTGCCCTAACCTCTAATGCTTATGTGTTAATCAGGGGAAAATATGCATGGGGATAGGAGGAACCCCCCAGCAAGCTGCTTTTAAGAAGTAAAAAGGGCAATAGCACAGGCTCAAACAGTTGGGGGGGGGTGGACCCTGACTTACCCTTTGAATTAGATGTGGACAGCACCAATATTAGCTTTGAGTGAGGTTTGTGGTAAAGGCAACATTCTCACAATTGTTAAAAGAGTCCAAAGATATAGCCCCTTAGAAAAGCAACTCTGTGCAACATACTACACCCTGTTGCAAGTAAATCCAATCCAGCCTCTCTGAGGACTGCCATCCCCATTTGGTGGTGGATTACAAGTACTGGAAGAGCAGTGAACTGTTGTGGGCCACTTTCTGTGGGGGGGAAAGATCTGTGAGATGCCTAGCAGCAGTTAAAACCCAAGAAGCAGCAGAGTGGCCCCACAGGAAAAGTGGACATCGTGGCTACCAAACCTTGTGGTGCAAGCACAGCAGTTCCAGCTGCATTGTGCCTACTTTGATGACTGCACACTGGTTGGGATAGTATCTCATGCAGTCTTGGGCTATGGACCAGGATATTATTTGGCTGAAGGAACAAGTAAAAGGCAATAAGGAATTATCATCAGCTGTGGTCCCTGTTCCAGTTGAAATGCTGATAGCATAATGATGCAGGCATTGAAATTACAAGTTAAGGGGCCAGCTGTGAGATAGGAGGATACCTAGGATGGCTTCCTAGAAGAGGTGCTTGGAATATAAATCCCAGAAAGCCAGGTGGGTTTGGAAGCCACCAGAGGTAATGGCATGTGCCAGACCCAGAAAGGGAAGTACTAATAATCTGTTGTCTGTGCCTCAAACATAAAAACTGGGGAAAATTAGGTTATTTGGCTGTGGTACTGGCCTATGCAGCTTTGCTGGTTGGAAACCTAAGCCAATTTAATGTTACAAAAGGAAATTTAGAGAATTTAGATGAGGAAAATGTATGGTATGGGAAAATTGTATTATTGGCAGGTGGTGAGGGTACTGCAACCTTGTAGGTGTGATTAATTCCACTGAATGTATGCATGCAAGTGGTTGAGATAGAAAAGTTAGTTGTCCCACAAAAAAAGTGGGGGAGAGAAAGAAAGAGCAACTAAAGAGACAATGACATTAAAGGCAATGCGTGACCCTGGACAAGAACTAATAAGGGAGGAAAGATCAAAAGGCCATTATTGGACATATAAAGAATTGGAATATAGAATGTAAGCTTTGTATTAAGGTTGTTTATAAATCTTTGGAAATGAATGGAGATGGTGAGCACATCATGGTGTTTGTGCTTTTATATGGATGTGACACTGATTGAAAGGGAAAGTCTATGGATTACTGAAAGGAAAATTAAAAGATGTAACATGGAACTAGTGAAACCTTATATAAAATGTGAATATGCTTTGTGGTGCCTTATATTGTTGCTGTGGACATGGGGTACACTGTATTAATGCCCTCAGATATTGCAGATGGTTTAACTGGAAGACTGTATGGCAGAAAAAGCATTGGGGTGGAGTGTGGAGTAAATGAAGGCAGAATGCCCTTTCTGTGAACCCGAGGCCCTGAAAGGAGGAAGAGTTGGTTTGGCCAACCACCCTCATAAACAGGGAGTTTGGATGTAAGCATCAAAGGAGCACCTGCAATAATAATCAGGCAGTCTGGTAATTGATAACTAGTAACCCTTGTGTTCCACTGTTTGAAACCTTATAAAAACTGACCATGTCCATTAGGCAGTGTGGAGCTGGTGGAGCAGGGTGTGGAACAGGGCTCTGAGCTTCATCCAGCCTGCCACCACCTGGTCCTGTAAGTAAGCTTGGCACCCTGTAAGTAGGCTGGGCACCCTATAAGTAGGCTGGGCACACTCCAGCCTGCCACCATTGGCTTCTGTGTATGAGTAAGTAATAAATGCACAAAAAATGATGGGCTCCCACGTGGTTTCTCTGGAATATCCAATTAGTTGTTCAGGCTTTACCACCTACATTACACTTAGCGTAGTCAGCAGGCCAGGGTCTTTACCTGCATATAGCCTGTTTCCATCATTGCAGTGTCATGCAAGACAATTCCAGTGTCCTGAAAATGCCCCCATGTTACACCTATTCTTCCCTTTCCCACCCTTCAGAACCTCTGGTGGCCACTGCCTTTATATCAATGATATAAAAAACTTCTTCCATTGCTAGAATAATCTATTATAGAATAATATCTACTTTAGTCCATTATTCATTCTCCAATCTTGAGGATTTGGGGATGGTGATGCCCACTCTCTTTCCAATTGAGAAGGGGCTTAGACCCCATGGGGCAGATGGATGGAACAATCTTGTTTGCAGTTGCAGGCTCCTTCTGTACCTTGCGATGGGTGTTATCCAGCATCATCTTCTTGTTAGTTGTCCTGGGTGAGTCCAATGAACTGATGAGTAGGTGTGGAAGTCTGCTGAAATTCAGGGCTCAACTGGCATATGAACAGACTGAAGATTTAAGTTTATGGGACATATATTTATCAAGTATAGTGTTAATTATAGGTTCAAATAAAAGAGGCAGAAGAGCCATGCATGGGGAGACTATAAATGAGTCTTAACTCTGTTACACTAGGGAACATAAATTCCAAAGTAAGGCCCACTGATACTTCCTGAGCTTGTCTGCCCTGTTTATAGTGTCTGGATGTCTCTAGAGCTCTAAGAGGCCCCACTCATTGAGGCACTGTTTACTCTCTTAGCCAAACAGCATATAAATATACTACCTCCCCCATACCTGGTATGGGATATGACTCCCAGGAATGAGTCTCCTGGGCACTGAGGGATTATTACCATGCACCAACTGACAATGCATCTGGGAAAAGGCCTTGAACAAGAAGGAGAAATATTAAAAACAAATACTTTTTTATGACTAATAGATTTCAAAGTGAATCAGGATGTCATTCCAGAGGTTATGCTTTTGCAAGTCTCATCAGGATCTCATTGACTGCCTCAATCTTATCAGTAGAGCCATACTATCTATAATGCTAATAAGGTGGAGCTATTTACAGGATAAGAGAGGGACTCACATCAGAGTCTCAGATCCTGGTTTATCAGATCCCTGGAAGGCCCCAACCCCTCTTCTTGCATATCAAAGGCCAGTTCCCCACCCTGTAGGGTTGAGACAATTGGCACAATAGGAATGTGAACCCTGTGGAACTAACTTGCCCATCAGGCTGCTAAATGCTGTAATATCACCCAAAACAATGTACTGTGGGCCTCTGGCCTATAATCCAAGCTCTCCTCAAAGAGGGAGTTATTATACCTACCTTTTCCCACACAATAGCCATATTCAGCCAATTCTTAAAGTCTCCACAGATGAAGGGGAATCAATCATCAGTTATACCATTATCGATGGGCATCATCATGGGCAATTGCTTTGATGTGACTGACTTGGCCAGGATTGTAAGCAATTTTACACCTTGCTCTCCTGTAAAGGCAAGCTAAACATTTTATCTTTAATATCACAGCTGGGACAACCTTCCGACATCTAGAGGCCCATGTATTTGCCCTCAGTTCCTTAGCCTAAGATCTTATCCCTCTATATGCTAAGAACGGTTAGTACAACAACAAATAGATTCCTAGCCTAGATGGTCTTCTTGGCCAAAAAAACGGGGTTTCTTTGCCATAAGAAACACTTCTTTCTACATATATGTTAACTCAGGGCCCGTCAAAATTAACTTACAAAAGATGACTCAAGTTTGGGGAGCAGGGCATATGGGAATCCCCTATATTTTCTATGTGAAATTTGTATAATCTAAATATCTTTTTTTAAAAAAAGATGGCCGAAGAGATCAAAATGTTTCAAAATATAACCAAGGTTTTAAACAAATACCTCAGACTCAAAAAAACCCTCTGGCATTTCCTCCTAGCTATCTCCTGAAGGGTAGGAGGAAAGGCTACACAAAAGATTCTAACGCTTGGTTTTACTATTTATTGACATTTTTATTATAAACAAGATCTTCAAGTGTTTTATGTGCTGACTCAAACTGCCACCCTAATTGCTACAATATTACAAATGAATGATGCCAAGGCATCAAGTGATGGATTGGTATAACTATCAATTTATTTTTAGTGTGCTACCTCAGCATCCATCTTACTTTGACTAAGCCACTTGCCTCAACACTGATCTTTGGCCCATTTTATAATCAGCTTTCCAACCCTGGAGCATAAATTCCCCTTGAGCCCAAATCCACATCTGCAGCCACTAACTATACCACCTACACACCTCACCATAATCACACATTTGGTCCCAGATTATATGCAAACTATCCCCACTGCCCTCAGGCCCCCCAGTCCCTATCCCTTTTCATATGTATTTGCTTTAAACTAAGCAATCCATCAGCCACAATAAAGGCACAAGTCTCCAAGTCCCTCTTGCTCTTCTTGTGTCTAATAAGCATCTCAAACTTCTAAGACTGGGCTCTTTATACCACCCACCCCAGAAATATTTCCCATCCAGCTCATTTGTTGGTAACTCCATACTCTCAGATCCTAGATACTCATGACCTTCCCAACTATTGCCAACAAGAAATCCAATGTAATGTATTCAAATCAATACAGGACATGTCATCCTCTGGTCACAACTCTTCAGAGACACTCCATTCATTCAGAGTTCTAACAATTGCATACACAGCTCTGAAAAATCTAGACATCTCTGCTCATTTCTTCTTTAACCTCATCTTCTACTGCTCTCCCACTTGATCAATCCATGCCTTTCATACATTTCCATGCCTTAATGTCCTCAAATAAATTAGAAATGTCTTACTTAAGACCTTTGCACTGACTCTTTTGCCCAGATTGCCCTTTCCACAGATGTCAACACAACAAAATTTCAAACTTCTTCAACCTTTGCTCAAAAGTCACCTCTCTTGGACACCTGACTCATTTAAAAGTTCAAATCTTCAGAACACCAAAACCACTCTCTTCTAGGAATTTATGGTTTGTGTTTCTTTCATTGTATTTATTATTGTATTGTATTGTATTGTATTGTATTGTATTGTATTGTATTACTCAGTTTATTAGCTGTCTCTCCTGCTAGAATATCGGCTCTTGAAAGTGTCTGTTTTGTTCACTGTTGTATAGCAAGAATCCTAAATAATCCCTGACACATAAAGTTAGTTAATACATATTTTTAAACAAAAAAATTAATGAGATTCATCTAGATCAATGCAAAGTATTTTTTTCTGATAAAAAAATGATTACCTTTGTTTTCAATGTGATTTAGATGGGAGGAATTGAAGGTAGAAAGAACTGAAGAGAAAGGGAAAGGAGGAAATGCAAGACAATTGGATGACAAGCATGGCAAATTATGGAAGAAATAATTAGGAAATTCTTAAGAAAATTAACAAAAGGATTCATAGAATAAAATGGAAATTAATTAACCATTGTACCAAGATTTTCCAATTGGCTTCTGTTAGCTCATTCAGGAGATGACAGAACCAAAATATATCATATTTAAATATTTCTTCAGAGCAGTCTTCATTTCCTGGTTCATTTGGTAGTAGAAAATAAGGTTCAGGGTTGAGGGAACTGATGCATAGAGCACAGGCCCCAACATGTCAAAACAGTGGGAACATCTGTGGATGGCTTCAAACATTCCACTTTAGAAGCATTAAGAAATATGGTAATGACCACAAACTAAGGAATAAAGGTGGACAAGGCTTTGAACTAACCTACAATTGATGTGATATTCAGTAAGAGAGAAGATGCAAATATATGAGAATAACTTAGGCAAAATAGACAATGTTCAATGAGGAGGTGACAGCAAATGCTCTGACTCAGCCAAGTATGCATCTGAACAAGAGAGTCTGAATAGTTGAGGGATTCTCACTGAAGAACTAATGCACTGGATTGGATGCCCTGAGGGGCAAGGAGAAGGCTGTAGCTCTGTGCAGGATTCCAGACACTCCAACTCTGAACCAAACTTTAGTGGCTATCTTTTTGCAGGTACTCTGCTTGATGATAAATTCATAAGGCAGAGGGTAGCAGATGGCCTATAGCAATCACAGTATATCACTCAATTCCATGTAGGAGAATAAACCTATAAGGAAGATCTGAAAGACACATATCCAAGGAAAGAGATGGCACTATTCTTGGTGATGTTTTTTGCAATGGTTTTGTGAAGGGTAACCAATATATACCAAAGGTCTAAGACAGACAAGTGTTCAAGGAAGAAGTACATAGGAGTTTGGAGTGCCTGGTGAAATGTGGAAAGCATAATTTTAAGGAGATTGCCAATAAGGGCCACCAGAAAAATTAGTGAAGACTATATCAGAAAGGATTTGTTGCTACCTAACCACAGAAAATACCATGAGAAGAGATCTAAGTACGGAATGGCAGGCTGCACTCCTCCTACAGAAATTGTGGATAGTTAAGCAGGTTTACCTGGCAGAAAGGAAGCTGTGGGACTGCAGGGGATAATTGAAGAGGTCAGCTAGATGGGGAAGTCCCAGTGAGCCAAAAGAGAGGGAAGCCATGGGAGATAGGGTATACAAGCATGCGTTCAGCCAGCTCAGAAGGCAAGAGAAGCTAGATAAGTGATTCGGCTTACAGACCAGCATGCAGCCAGCTCTGAGAGTGAGGAAGGACACTGGATAACCAGGTGTGCATATTGGTGCCCAGCAGGCTCTCAAGGAGAGGAGGAGCTGTGGGGCAATCAGTTGTAGGGACTGACATTCAGCCAGCTCAGAGAGAGAGGAAAGAAGTGATGCCAACAGGTGTGATGCTGGTGCTCTCAAGGAAAGGGGAACTACAGAGTACTGGCTGGCAGTCACATTGCTCAGAGGGAGAGAGGAGTAGGTAGGGATGAGATAGAACAGGTGGGCCAGATCTCAGCCTGTTCCTGGGAAAAGGAAAGACTAAAGCTGGCACTAAAACAGCTGGAAGGAGAGGGGAGGGTGTAACTTATCAGGTGGGTTGACACAAACCCACCCACTCTGGGAAAGGGAGGAAATGAGGTAGTAAAGGGGTGATGTGGCAGACACCCAGCCACATGGGTGAGAGGAGAACCTGAAGAGGCAGCCAGTGAACTGACAAGTGCCCAACTGGTTTGAGGGAAAAGGGATCTGGGAGGGGTATCCTGAAAACTGTCAGGCACCCAACCTGTCTGAGGGAAAGGGAAACCAGGAGAGTCAGCCAGCGAGCTGTCCGGTGCCCAATAAGCCAGAGGATAAGGGACACAAAGAGTGATCCAGTGGATTATCAGGCAACCAGCCAGCTCCCTGGGGGAGGGAGGTATGAAGAACAAGCAGCCTTGCTTGGAACACAAACTGAGAATTTTTTAGTATATATATATATGTGTGTGTGTGTATATATATATATGTTTTTCCAGTTACTTTACCAGCAAAAGGTAGGCTGTACGGTGATTGATTGTTGAGTACAGTCAACCTGATACAGTTGCTGGTGGCCAGAGTGGGAGGTCTTCTTTACATCTTTCTCTCTTTTCTTCCACTCCTTAGTTTCTTTCATTTTTTTCCCACTTCCTTTTCTTTTCTTTAATTCCAACATCTCTTGTTTGGCCTTCATATCTTCCTTCTCTTCTCAACTTTCTAGTTTTTTATTTTATTTTATTTTATTTTATTTATTTTCTTATTTTCTTATTTTTCCTGTTTCCTTTCTTAACCCTTTTATTGTTATTCACTATTATTTTTTATGGTTTTTCAGTCTTATTACTTATTTTCATTTTTCATAGCTCTTTTGCTGTTCTGTCCCCAACTTTTCTTAAACTCTTTCCTTCTTTATCTTCTTTCCTTGTTGAGGATTCCATATTTTTTTAGGGGGAACATGGTCAATTACAAAGATATAGAATTAGTGGAACAAAGTGTCAAAGAGTACCCTTAACACAAAAACAATGAAATAAAACCCTAGTCTAGAAAGAGAGGCTAACTAACTGAATAAGCCCATCAAGATAAACAGATGCCTAGACACTCAGAAAGAAAAAAAAAAATCACAAGCCATACTAAGAAACAGAAAAACATGGCCAACTCTAATTAACTAACTAAAATGCAGGAGGAGATGAAGATAGGGAACGACTAATCAAGGCTATCCAAACAAATATCATGAATCAACTTAATGCAGTGAAGGAATAGATAATGGATCAAAGAAGACACTGGGGGAACATACAAAAGAAATTGTAAGCATACACAAAAAGAAAATAGATATGATGGTGATGAAACAATGCAGGAATTTAAAAATACATTGGAAGCACATAGCAGCAGATTTGAACAGGCAAAGAAAGAATTAGTGACACTGAAGATAGGAGATTTAACTCTCAGATAGTAGAACAGGTAGACTTTTAAAAGGAAAAAAATTCAGCAGGGACTCGGGGAAATTGAATGATAACATGAAACACACAAACATACACATTACAAGTATACTAGAAGGAAAAGAGAATGGAAAGGGGGCAGAAGGACTGTTTGAGGAATAACAGCAAAATTTTACCTACTCTTATAATAGCAAAATTTTCATGTATGCACATGTCCAGGAAGTGTAGGATACAAACAGAATAAATCCTAACAGGCCTATCAGGAGACACATTATCATATTGTCAAATGCTTAAGATAGAGAGAATTCTGAAAGCAGCAAGAGAAAAGAGATCTATCATATACAAGGGAAGCTTGGTAAGAGTTTGTGCTGATTTCTCATCTGAAACCATGAAGGTAAGAAAGCAGTGTTATGATAGTTGAGATGCTAAGAACTAACTTCCAGCCAAAAATTCTGTACCCAGAAAACCTGGCATTCAGAAATGAGGGAAAGTTCAAAATATTCACAAATAAACAGAAATTGAGACAGTTTGTCAACATGAGTCCTCCCCTTCAAGAAATGCTACAGGAAATTCTGCAGGTTGAAAGGATAAAACAGAAGATGGAGGGTTGGAGGAGAGTTTGGGAAGGAAGATTATTAGTAAGAGTAATTAAAGGTATAAAATGAGAAATAATAACAAAATATAACATATATAAACCTAAAGAAAAAAATAGTGAAATTAAATACTGCCTTGACAGTAATAACATTAAATGTTAAGGGATTAAACTATCCAATCAAAAGACACAGATTGGCAGAGTGAATAAGGACATATGATCCATCTATATACTGTCTACAAGAAACTCACCTTAGACCCAAGTACACAAAAAGGTTGAAAGTGAAAAGTTGGAAAATGAATTTACACACAAGCAATAACCAAAAAAGGGTGGAGTATCTATAAAAATATCAGACAAAATACTTTAAATGCAAAACAGTTGCAAGAGACAAGGACACTATATATTAATAAAAAGTGTATTCTACTAAGAAGAAAAAAAAATCATAAATATTTAAGCACCTAAACGGTGGCCCTAAAATACATGAGGCAAACAATAACAAAACTAGGGTGAGAAATAGAATCGTCTATAATCAGAGTGGTGGCTTTAATCAACGTTATCACCACTAGGCAGAATATATGGACAGAGAGTCAATAAAGAAACAGAGACTTTGAATAATATATTGGAAGAACTAGATTTAATAGACATATAAAGTAAATTATACCTAAATACAGCAGGATATACACTCGAGTGCACATGGATCATTCTTCAGGATAGACAAAGAACAACTCTTCACAGATTCAGAAAGATTGAAATTATGCAAGATAATTTCTCTGAGCACAACAGAATGAAACTGGAAATTTAAAAGGGCAGAGAAAGAGAAAAGGCAGAAATATATGGAAGTTAAACAACATACTCTTAAGTAGTCAGTAGCCAAAGGAAGAATTTGCAAAAGACATTTATAATTACCTGGGATTGAATGAAAATGAGAACACAACACATCAAAACTTACAGGATGCAGTTAAAAGAGTGCCGAGAGGGAAATTTATAGCCCTAAATGCCTATATTTAAAAAGAAAGAGCTAAAATCAAAGACCTAATGACACATCTGGAGGAATTATAAGAACAACAAACTAATCTCAAATCAAGCAGAAAGAAGAAAATAATAAAGATTAGAGCAGAAATAAATGAAATTGAGAACAAAATAAAAAACACTGGAAAAAATAAAACCAAAAGTTAGTTCTTTGAGAAGATTAATAAAACCTAGTTAGGATAACAAATAAAAAAAGTGAAGATGCAAGTGAATAAAATAAAAATTGAGAGTGGAAATATAACCACTGATTTGATCCACAGAAATAAATTGTATCATAAGAGGATACTTTGAAACACTGTATATCAACAAGATGGATAACACTGATGAAATTTCTAGAAACACTCAGAAAACTAACGTTGATAAAAGAAAATATAGAAGAACTCAACAGACCAAACACAAGTAGTGAGATTGAATTATTCATCAAAAACCTGCCAAACAAGAAAAGCTCAGAACAGGATGGCTTCACAGGTAAATTCTACCAATCATTCAGGAAAGAACTAACACCAATCCTGCTTAAACTTTCCCAAAAATTGAAGTGGAGAGAATATTACCTAGCTCAATCTTTGATGCCAACATCACCCTTATACTAAACTCACCTAAGGATGCCAAAGGAAAATAAAACTACACATGGATCTCTCTAATGAATTTAGATGCAAAACCCCTCAAAAGTAAACCTACTAATTTTATCCAACAATGCATCAAATGAACTATACAACATAATTAAGTGTGTTTTATGCCAGATATGCAAGGACTTTCAACATAAAAAAAATCAATGAAGGTGAATGGGGGTGGTTTGGCAGGGATGCAGGTGATGGTGCAGGCATATGAGCAGGGTCAAAATATACTCTTAAATAACATAATAAAAGATACTTTTGTGTTTCAAAGGAGTTTTTCAAGAAAGTGAAAAGGCTATCTACAAAATGGCAGAATATATTTGGGAACCACTTATCCCAGAAGGGTCTAATATTTGGGAACCACTTATCCAATAAGGGCTGGACCCATGGAGCAGCTCAAGGCTCCACATGGTAGGATGCCAGATTTACCAGTTTCTGACTTCTGTGAGAAAGCATCTCTGATGATGCCTTGATGTGAACATTTCACAGCCTTGGAAGTGTAAGCTTTTACCCCAAATAAAATTCTCATTATAAAAGCCAACCCATTTCTGGCAGATCCCATCAGCAGCCCTTTGGCAAATTGAGACAAGAATGATATACAGGGAAAATACAACTAAAGCAAAATTAACAGAAATATTTTAACATTCTTGCATCAATTGTAACAAAGGTACCATATCAATATTAAGGGTCAACAATAGGGGGGGTATACTGGAATGTTGTATTTTTCATTCTTAGAAAAATGCTACATGGCATAGAAACAACCCAATTTCCTTGTCAATTACACTGTTTTACAATGAAGCTTTTCTGAAAGTGAAGCCAGTTGCTGATCAAAACTTCATCTTCAGAAAAAGAAAAAGAAAAAAAAGAAATTTACATGAGAAGCAAGACAAGTCTATAAATTATATTCTACCTTTATATTAACATAACCCTGGTAAGAAGGTAAAGGTGGGGCAAGGTCAGGTGCCTCATCAGACAGGGCCTTTTGAATCTCTTGAACATTATATAGCTACATGTTTCTATGAGATATAATTGGTTCCTTGTTGCCATAGGTATGTTTTCTGGATAGAGGCTATTTCCTTGTCACAAGGCTACAGTCTTCATAATAGCTAAAAATGTATTAAACTTCCCCACCTGGAGAAGTCCTGCTATATTCTCAAATAAGATGGCTGGAACTTCTGTTATATATAACGTTGCCCAATAAAAGAAAAAAGACTAGTCAGGAAAACCCTCATTCTTAAGGCTTACACCTATGAACCATCTACCTTTATTGATGAAACAAAGCCAAATTATAATTAATGCCTAAGAGTTACCTCATGAAAACCTCCATGTTGTTCAAGTGTGGCCTCTCCTTAAAACAAATTCTGTAAATAAACCCATGATATCAATAAGGGCCTGGGGTTTTTCTGAGTAGGAGGGGGTGTGGTGCTTCCAGTTTAAGAGGTCTGTAGTTCTGAAGGGCTGGTAGTGTAACACAGGCTTCCTGGGTTGGAAGGTCCCAGTTTTGACGATCTGGGTTGGACCCTGTGTTTCACGGAGGGGCATCTCTAAAGTGGGTTGTGCTGACTGGAGTCTCCTTGCTAGTGGGGTTGCAGGGCTTTCCTTAGAGGGGGTCAGTGTTCCCGGAGGGGCCGAAGGTAGAAGTGTTGCTGAGAGATCTGCCTGCACTCCCAGGCCAGGAGGAGAGGCTAGAGTGGTCAGAGAGTATGGCGGTCCTCAGAGGAGGACCCTTGATGAATGACTGGCTTCCAAAGCCCCATTCCCTGTGCAACCAAGACCCTGCTCTGTCCCTTTTTCCCAATGCACAATCGAACCCAAGGGGACAGAGTCAGGGCTGTCTCCAACCAAGAGTAGATATAGGGAAACTGATCGGGCTGGCCAGGAGTACCTGTGACCACCAGCCACACTGCACAGACCCTGGCTATATCCAGGGTCCCTTCTGACGGCCAGACAACATTAAAAGTGGGCCATTCTACTTCACATAAGTCTTGAAGGGTACTGGGGCTCATCCGGATGCCATAATCTCTGGAAAAGCTCTTCTTGAAATTCTTGAGCATGCATTTTAAGACAGTAGGTTTTGACTGTGATGAGCCCATGCCCTGCATCGGTGGTGCAAGACAGACAAATGAAGGGGTCACCTCTTTCAAGGCCACTCAGATGCCCGCCTGTCCATGTCTCTCGCGAGAACTTAGGCTCGTCTTAGCTAAGGCACCCGGGCAAATTTCAGGTTAGCCGTTATGCCATATGAGGTAGTCGCAGAAAAAAGGTTAGGGCCCACACTGGCTCTGTACCATAAGCCGAGGAGTCACAGACTGGTACAGCAGATGCAAGCCTCTGCCGACCTCACTCATTCACACAGTCACTCAGAGGTTATGCAGAACCTCCCACAGGGATTGCCCTATTCCGGAATCTCGGTACTCGAGATTTCAGGAGGTGATCAGTCTCCTCTTCTATCCGGAGATGGGCCTGACTGAGGGCTTGGCACCCGGGGCCTTACCTTTCCGGAGTCTTCTGGCACTGTTCAGTCCGCCTCCTCACTGAGTCAGGCCGGGGTGTAGGGACACAGCCTGCAGGTACCGCCTCAGAAGGAGGTCCTGTCAAGAGGATAGGTGGCACCCACCTTGTTGGCTCAGAGATTGCCATTGGCCACAACCGTCAGCCCCAAGCCAGAGGTGCAATGGGCCTGCTCAGTTGGGTTTCCCAGTCACGAACCAAATGTTGCGGCTAGCCAGAAATAACCCATGGCACTCTTGGGAGCATGGATGAAAAAAGTTTTATTATGCGGGCGGGCCCAGAGGAAAGTTTTCTCTTTCCAAATTCTGAGCCCCGTTTTCCAATTTTCATAAGTTTATACAAGTACACTAAGGGGGCATATTCCTGAGCAAGCAGGCAGGTGGAGTTACAAAGGCAGAGAAGCAAGGTTAGCTTATCTTTCTAAAAGCAGAAGGCCATTAGGGAGGAAAAATAGTCATTATCCGTATAAAGTTGTAAATTTCAATTCAAAGGGGCAGCCTGGGGTGCTTATCTTCCTGAAGTGGATTCCATGGAGAAAAGAGGAGGAAATATGGGAGATAGGGACCAGGGACTGAAGGGAGTTCATTTTTTATAGCTGTGGGTTTCTGCTGAGGGTGGGGTTGGGATTCTGGTGCTTCTCTCATCAAATCCATGTAGACTCTCAGACTTGAGTTCAAATCCAGATCCACTTGTTAGCTCTGTAACTTTACATGTTTAATGTACTTTCTCTAATCCTCAGTTCCTTTAGCTATTAAATGAAGACAGTAACCTAACTCTGCAAGCTTATGGAAAGATTGAAGATAAAGTATATAGCACTGTGTCCAGCAAATAGTAGGTGCTGATTTGGAGGATTTCCAAAGAGCTTCATGTAAGTGTAAGTGATTCTGTTCCCCAGCTTTGTGTACAGGTGGGGTGGTGGCTTGAAGGGTACTTATAAAGTTATTAAAAAATAAACTATAATGTAAACTATGGGCTATATTAAATAGTACAATGATAATATTCTTTCATCAGTTTTGAGAAAAGTATCACACTAATGCAAAATGTTAATAATGAGGGCAGGTATATGAGAATTCTGTATTTGCTCTCTGATTTTTCTGTAAATCTACAACATTTCTAATAAAAATAATAAATAAAAAAGTTCTGGCATAAGATTCCAATCATTTTCCTAGTGGCAGTGTGGATTAGATTATAATCCCTCTCAAATCTATTGTATCATAGATCAATATTGTATATCAATACCTGCCTACCTTGAAGTATTGTTGTGCAACTCAACTGGTGTTTAATAATTTAAAATGTATTTCTGAATTACTATGATCTCCATAAATGCAAAGGGACATCATTTCTGGACTGGTTATTAATGTTTTAAGATGCATATATTTTGTGGATATAAAGATTTTAATGCTTTTCCTTAACCATTTGTGCTGTTATGGGTGACATTATAAGACTTAAAGGTAAACAGTTAAAGATACTTTAACTTTTAAAGGTAAAAGTTATTTTAGAGAGTTTTTGCACCATAAAATAATTTATCTTATTAGAAAATTGTAGTGTTCACATAGCACTTATATGTCTGAGCTTGTGTGCATGTGTGTACATTTATGAGTGCATGTGTTAATGTGTATTTGTTGCTGAGGGGGTATCGTAGTGAAAAGGCCTTTGGGCATTTTGCCCTCGGTACTGCTGCCTCAGGTCGAAGCACCAAGGCAGATTCTTGGAGCTGGAGGAACTTCAGAGCGCGCCTCTGTCTAGGTCGGTCCGCAGACTACATATCCCAGCATGCAGTGCCGCCTCCCAAAATGCATCTCTCTTTCCGGCGCTCGGAGTTATCCGTCTGGCGCGCCCTGGTAGTGGCGGGTAACTTCTCTGTCGCTGCGTCCTTCGTGGTGGGAGAAGCCAGTGAGAAATGGCAGGAAATCGGCTTGTGAGCCGGCAAGGGTAGATCTAATATTCACCGCTGATGTGCTTGTGTCTTGGGAAATGAAAGGGAGGTGCGCGTGGTGGCAGGGCAGGCGAGGGGCCCGAGGTAGCGGTGTCCCCGGGGGTAAGTCCTCCCAGGCCTGGGAGTCAGTCTTTTCGCAATTCTGGATCACACGGGTTGGGTCCCAAGTGGGGGCCGGGGATAAGGCTGGAGCATACTGCTTGTGCCCAGATGTCCGGGCATTTGGTCCCGGTGGGCTGAACAGTGTCCTCCTGGACACTCAGTTATACCTCGTGGCCTCTCTGTGTTGCGTTGCCGTGAAGACAGTGATTTCCTGACCTGCTTAAGGAGTCAGTCTTGCTGTTTGAACCTGTCCCTTCGCATCTGCGTTCCGGGAAAGGAAGGCAGCCAGCCAGAGGCTTATTTTTCTGCCTGCCCCACCAAACTTATTTCATTGTGGCTGGAGACTGCACAGAGGGAATTCAAAGGAGAAGGGATCCAAGCCTTTCTGGTGACACCTCTCCACCAGCTGCTAGGCTTCCTCAGATCTGGTATCTGCCTGCTGCTTTTACCCAGCCTTGGAATATGCAGGGTAATCCTTTCTTCTGCTGCCATGTATAAAAAGTTCCTACTGCTGGGAAAGAAACTACCTGGGCCTGTATCCCCTAACCCTGGCCTTCTTTCTCTGGAGTCAGGTTCCTGTGACAGCTGCAGCTCCACTGGCTGAGAGGCTGGGCAGGGTCTAGTGTTGGCCCAACATTGCTGCCTTGACCCCACCAGTCCTTAGCACTATGGTTTATAGCCCAGGGTCACTCATTTCCTTGCTAAGTTTCTAGAAAAGGAGGGTGCCCCCCTAGCCTGACATATTTTGGTATGTTGGGGCTTTCTTCATGGCCCTTAACATCCCCTTAGGACTGTGGCCCAGACTCTCTAGGAGGGTGTTTTTGGCTCCTTGGTAGGCTGGAGGCTTCACTGTTGCTGAAAGAAAGCAGGAAGGGTTTGGGCTCTGCTTCCCTTTGGGGTCCTGGAGGAGTAACATATCTCCTCTTTGCCCTGTGGTGTTGTCCCAGGTGACATGGGTAGTTTGGATCCTGACTCAGCACTCATTTAGGCTTGCAGGCTCAGTAGGGAAAGTAAGTTCTTGAGGATACATCAGCAGGTTCCTCAGGACCTGGAAGGGATCACAAGACATCTGGTGCTGCCTAGGCAGCAGCCCAGGCTTTGCAGGTGTGGGCAAGTGACCAGCAATAGCAGTGCATTAGACAAAGGTGGTAGTACAGCAGCTTTCTTGTCTGTCTGTCCAGCAGAGCTCCTAATGCCTCCACTCTTTGCCCTTATGTTTTGTAGTCCCAGCTACCAGCTCTGGAGGCAGAGATACTCCCACAGCCAATTATGGGTGCCTTCCCCTCTTCCTCCTGGACTCACTTCCCCCCAACTGCCCAGCCCTTCATAGAGTAGACTTCTGGCTCCTGAAGTCTCAGGAGGGTTTAGAAGCAGCCTGGGTTGGTGGGACAAGAAGGTATTCTGGAGGCAGCTAGTTCACAACCCCAGTCTCCATAAGCCCTGGGACTGAGGCACTTATTTAAAGTCTTTGAGCTTCAGGGTTTCATTGTAAGAAGAGAACACCACCCCTAAGTCACAGTGTTTATGGGAGAATGAAGCCCCTGGCAGGGACAAGGCTCACTGATATGTCTCCAGTCAAGGCCAAAGACTGTTTCTAAAACACAAATCTACCTCTTCCCTTCCAACCCTATGGGTGTCATAGGCCCTATAGAATTTGAGCCCTGTTGTCCTCAGCCAACCCTTCCCATCCACTTGCGCCATCCCAGATTACCACTGCTCCAGACTCATGTCTCCCTCCCCCCAGATAACTACCTTTGTAGTTTTTTAAGGAAGTATTCCCTGACTTCCCTAGCCAGGCGTGACCGCTCTCTTTGTTTTTTTCACCCCACAGACTGCTGCACACTTCTTCCATTTATTTAATCACTGGACAATAACTGGGCACTTCTATGGGCCAGACACTGTTCTCATGGAAATACAAACATCAAAGTAGTATTCTGCCCATAAATTTCTCAGAGTTAAGTGAGGATAAGGAGGGGGAAGCAAGCTGAAAACCCAGATAGAAGTGGACCAGTGTCAATAGCCAGTGAGAAGAAGAGGAGATGCACTGGGCTAAGGGCACAGCTCTTGTTCAGCAGACCTGCCACATTCCATTGGTGCTCCACCAAACTGCCACTCCTTCCTTAACAAGAATCCTGGTTTCATTTTATTCAGCAATGCACAACAATGCATGGAAGAACTGGGGGCGGAAACAT
Source organism: Tolypeutes matacus (assembly GCA_026826555.1). Lineage (NCBI taxonomy): Eukaryota > Metazoa > Chordata > Mammalia > Cingulata > Chlamyphoridae > Tolypeutes > Tolypeutes matacus. Next base: position 1,874,248 of record JAKSZT010029587.1, on the reverse strand, counting down.
GAGTTTGATCTTCCAGAGTTGGTGATGGCGATGATAAACTTCCAAGGTTCTGACACTAGAGTTGCCCAAGCTAACTGAGGGAATCACAAGGAAGAGCTCTTGTGTTCTGGGCAGCTGTCAGGACAAACTATAGAGTTAATTATGTTATAGAACCCAAGGAACCTAAATTATTTGGTATTCAAGGGACAAATTGGACTAAACTTTGGCAGCTCATATTGAACTGCTAGAGAACAGGGTTAGCTTTAAGCATTTTTAAAGTGCTGTAGGTTTGGTGGTAGGACTTTTAAATCTTAGTTGTTTGCCTAAACTTGCCCAAATATACATGTCACAGAATGAAGCCAAGTCATAAGTTTCCATATCCTTAATTAAGATAAAGTTACCATTTCTGGGGAAGTGGAAGTATATGATGTTTGTACTTAATTAAACTTAATTAAATGTAAAAAAAACAAAAATTCATCTAGGGAATCTCAACCTTCCATCTAGCTCCAAAGTCTGAAGTTGTAGAAAGGGTCATGTGCCCCAGCTCTGGTCAAGGAGACATAAGAAGCAGGCTGCTGGGGTTTTTCCTCAGTTTACAACATGTTCAAGCTGAATGTTCTCTTCCAGCCTTTTGAGGCCAGGGTGTAGGGATGTGGCACCACAAACTGCTTGCAGTCATCTATGATGAGGAAGTGACAAGTCAAAGGAAAGAGGCCTGTTATACAGAGAATGGAAGAGCAGAAAGACAAAGAGCCGGTTATCTTTGGCAATGTCATTGAGCCTCTGCATTGATCAGTTCTGGAATCGCCTACATCAGGACTTCTGGTCACATGAGGTTATAGATGTTAATATTTGTATAATTTTGAGTTGGCTCTTTTGTTGCCGAGTGACAGACATTTCACAGAGATCATGTATTAGTATAACACGTTACTCCAAAACTTAATGGCTTAAAACATACTAACTAACTAACTAACTGAATAGGTTCAAGAGTTCAATCCTTGTGTTAGTCCATAATTAATTTAATGTTATTTGATTATCAGCAAAATTTCTTTCTACATATAAAATCAATTTTCTTTAGATTTTACATATCATAATTATCTCTAAAATGAAGGAATTTCTGACTTGCTGTAATTGATATGATTATTATTTTGTATTATTTTTCTCAATAATATGCTATTAAATTATTTGATTCTTAAAATATCTCTGTTCTTCCTTTCATCTTAATTTTTATAATAAAATTTTGATATTATCATTTACCGAACATCTACTTCTTTCACAAATTCTATTATTATTTTACTTATGAGTTGAAGTATTTAGTAATAAGAAAAGTGATTTTAGCATAAGTAACTACTTTAGGTAGAGGGGATTATCAGTATTGGTATCAGAAAATCAATTTTCAAAAATATTTAGATAAGACTGAAGAAACATTAAATCTCACCAAATTATATGAATTTATTGGATTAAAATAAAAATATAGCACTAGTCTATAATATTACTATATAATAATGGTATTTGTCTTACTGATAATAATTTTTCTCAAATTTAAATCATTTACTTTAAAACGTTGATAATGTAGAAGATATTTTTTACAAAGTTTTTATAAACACATACAAACCTAGAAATATTTTCCCAAGGTGTTTATATTTAAATTTCTTTTTTTCTGGTTTTCTATTTCCTCCCATAAGGGACATTTTAAATGCGTAAAGGGAGTCATTACATTACAAAATTGGACAGGGTAGTCTCAATACAACATAAATAAAAAGAAAGCCACATCTCTACATTTAAGTTTTTGCCATACTGCAGAGTTAAAATTTTGAAAGCCAAAATTAAAGAGAAAATCTTAAAAGTAGTCAGAGGAAAACTTACATTATATCAGAGGCACAATGATAAAAATGGCATTTGACTTCCCACCTGAATCTATTGAAGTGCACACACACACACACACAAAGTTAAAGCTAGCACTAAAAATAAAAGTGTAGTAAGATATATTCTGATAAAAATCACTGAGTTATTTCATTACCATTTAATCAAAATTCAAGAACTAAATGTCTTGATTGAAGAAAGAGGTTCAAAAATATTTGGAAGCTAAATACCACACACTTAAACCATCAAAGAGTGAAAGTAAAATCAAGTTGCTTTTATATATTTTTTAACTTTTTTCACCTTTTGTATTTATTTGTATTGTATACCATTGAATGTCATTTTATTTGTTATTCTAGAAATTACAAAATGCATCATCAACTTAATACAGTCTACTTGTCTTAATTTGCCAGTACTGCTATGACAAATACAATGAACAGATTGGTTTAAACAACAGGAATTTATTGTCTTAGTCTTTTGGAGGATTGTGGTCCAAAATCAATGTCTCAAGAGGCCATTCTTTCTACAGGAGTCTATAGTATTCTGGGGCTGGGTTGCTAAACTCCTTCAGTTTCCTTGACTTGCATCCCTGCCTCCATAACATTGCAATATGTCTCATTCTCTGGATTCTTCTGGGTGCTTCATATTTCCACTGACCTCTGACTCCTGTCCTTTGTTTAAAAGGATGCCAGTCAAATGGTTTAAGGCCCAAACTGATTCAATTTGGCCTTGTCTAAAGTGGATTTTTAAAGATCCTGTCCACTAATGAGTCCACACCTTAAATAATAACATCTTTCAAGGTCCTATTTACAAATGGACTCACCACTCACAGTAACACGGATTAATATTCAAGCATGACTTTATTGGGGTACAAGTTTCAGTCTCCAACACAATTCTACACTAATACTTTCATGATTGACCCATCAGTGCAAAACTTTACTACAATTTAACTTTTTTAAAATTCTTTCTTACTAGTTTTTATTATAGCTTATATTTTACTACTACATGTGTTATAAACTCCACAAGGAATTATTTTTGCTTACATAGTTGTTTCATATTAACATTTCTATTGCTCTTTATTGCCTACTACACTTCTGAGCTTTTTCATGTGTGGCAGTTTGACATTATTTATGAATCTCCCAAAGACAGAGTATGTTTGTAAACTGGTCTGTTCCTTTGATAAAATCAATTTATGGCTTCTGTTTGGACTATGTCAGTAAGGTGTAGCTCAGGTTGAGTCTCCACCCCCTTTAGGCTGATATAATTGGACACTCAGTCAAGAAGACACCCAGGAAGAGAGAGAGAGCTCCATAAACATGGCAGAGGAGAGACTTTGATCCTGTGCCCCTGGGAAGAAAGATGAGCCATTTGCCTGATAGTTTGCAGCTGATCCCGGAAACAAGCCCTGTGTCAACCTGTAGCTGAGAGGAAGGCTGAACCCTTGCAGAGATCACCTGCCATCTTGCTTCAACATGTGACAACCAACTTTGGTGAGAAACTAGCCGTTTGTTTGTTTTTTTTTTTCTTTTTTTTTTCTGAAAACAAGTTTTATTTAAATAAGAGTTTAAATACATTACATAACATTAAAACTGAAGGGAAAAACCCAAAAACCAGTTCTGATACTTCACATGGCATTGGGCAGCTGTTGCTAATAAAATGCAAGCTCTACAGCTAGCTATGTGATCGATATATCAGTTTGAAATTTGTTCCCTTGTCAAAAGTTTAACTCTGATAGAAGGTTGCCCTCACATTCTGGTGGCTCTTTGTTTGGACAATCTTAGCTAGGCTATTATACCTGATCAAAAGGAACAAAGACCTCTGTGGCATGTCCTTACTAGAGGGAAGGTGGCCTCTCTAAGCTCTGCTCATCTGCTCAACCTGAAGACACCAGGGGCTCTTTGTTACCAAAAGGCTCCCCTCTTGTGGTACCGCTGCTGTGGCTGCCTCAACCCATCTTTTCTCAGCTCCACCGAGGGCTGGTCAGTTGGTGACATTCTCTCAGGGCAGGGAACTTTCTAGATGGAGGACCAAAGAGCTTCTGGCCAAACATAGCCATCCATGATCTTGGGGCTCTGCGCATGGCTGAAACATCATGCTATTGCTTTGTTTCAGGCTGGACACTGCCAGGCGCCTACTGCTTGACCTCTGTGAGAAACTAACCTTGAGTCAGACTCTTTAGAGCCTTGAAACTAAGCTTTTACCCAGATAAATGTCCTTTATAAAAGCCAAAAGATTTCTGGTACTTTGCATCAGCACCCCTTTGGCTGACTAATACAATATGAGAAACTGCAATTCTGATAATATATGCTTCATATTATTTCTGTTTGCTAAAAGCTGCCAAAAGCAATATACTAAAAATGTGTTGTCTTTTACAATGGGGATTTATTAGCTTAATAGCATACAGTTCTGATGCCATTAAAATGTCCAAATCGAGACATCACATGCTGTTCTTTCCTCTAAGACTGGCTACTGGAGATCCTGGACTCCTCTGTCAAATGGAAAGGCACATGGTGGAGTCTCCCTTCTCAGTGTCTTGTTGCTTTCAGCTTCCTTGTTTCAGTGGCTTCCTCTCCCAGACTCCATGTATCTCTCTGTGTCTGTGTCTTTTCTCCCTCAGCTTTGCTGGCTTTTCTCTCCATATCCATCCCATTTATACAGGACTCAAGTAAGAGGATTAAGACCCACACTGGACCATGTCCTTCTGAAATAATTTAATCAAAGGCCCTAAACTGAAGTAATCTAGTCCAAAGATCCCACCTACAATAGGAACACACCTACATGAATGGATTAGATCTAAGGACAAGATTTTCTGGGGTCCATCCGGTATCAAAATAACCATCATAATTTACTTTGAGTCTCTGATGTTTGGTGTGTTTAAGTTGCTTATTATTGCTATTTATTACTGATGAATTGAACACTTTATAAATATATAATATCCTTTTATTTATTTTTTAAATTTACATCAAGACTCTTTTATCTAATATTAGTGTAGTCACCCTCTCTTTCTTTTGGCTACTAGTGCATGGAAGATGTTCTTCGCTCTTTTTACTTTCAACCTATTGGAGTTTTTGGATCTAGAATGATTCTTTTGTAGACAGCATATAGTTTTATCATGTTTGTATTCCACTCATCCAATATCTGATTTTTAATTGGTGATTTTAATCCATTAATATTTAAGTTGTTAATATAAGGAAGCACTTCTACCATTTTTATATTGTTTTCTATATTGTATCTTTTCTATTTTTGAGTTCCTTCAGTACTGATTTATATTATATTTGATTTCATTTTCTAATATAACATATTGATTTCTTCCTCCTTTCTGTTTCTGTGTATTTCTTAGTGGTTACTCTTGTAATTACAACTAATATCCCAACTTTATACAATGTTATTGAATTGATACCAACTTAGTTTAAAAACATACAAATTTCTGTCCCTCTAAAGCTACAACTCCCTTTATGCTGTTATTTCCACAATTAGATTGTTATATATGGTGCACTCATTAGCACAGACTTTGTTTTAAGCATCTGTCATTTATATCATATAGAAAACAAAAAGAGGAGATACAAAAATAGCATTACTGACTTTCATATTTGCTTATATTTACCTTTACAAGTGTTTTCTGTTTCTTCATATAGCTTGAGCTACTCTCTTGTATTCTTTAATTTCAGCCTGAAAGATTCCATTCAGCATTTCTTGTAGGGAAAGTCCACTACCAACAATATTCCTCACCTTTTGTTTATCTGGGAATGCCTTAATTTCTCCCTCATTTTTGAAGGACAGTTTTGCTATATAGAGAATTCTTGGTTGCCATCTTCTTCCCATTTTCTTTCAGCACTTCATATATGTTCTTCCACTCCTTTTCTGAACTCCATGTTTTCAGATGAGTTATTGGATGATCATCTTATTCAGGATCTATTGTATATGATGAGTTCTGTCTCACTGCTTTTAAGATTCTCTCTTTCCTTTAAGGATAAAGTGGCTATGTGGCACACTGTGAGAACATAGCACAGGCAGTACTGGGACTTTCAGCAAGTGAGTGGTGTATTATTTACACTCCGAAAAACAGTGGAAAATATCTCACCCAGGGTAGCCGACTGCTCATTACCTCTGCATGCTTCTCTTCATGTCAGATATGAGGGACACCTCCACTGCCTGGGTGTTGAGGTTTTATACACTCCATGGCAGAGAAGGTCTGCAAATAAGCAGCCTTTGTGCCATGGCAAACAGCTGGTTCTAGTTAAGATTATATGTCACCCCTGACTGCCTGCAGCTTCTTGGAAAATGAAACATACTGAACACCGCATGCAAGCAAGCACAAATGAAAACATACTAAATACCTACACACACACACACACACACACAACAAGAATGGAAACATAACAAACACCTGCACACAAAAAAACTACAAGGCAAAAAGGAGGGGAGTAGCTAAGGCAAAGAATGTACTATATCAATGCTAAAGGTAAAAAAAAAAATAGAATATGGAGTTTAATTTTATGAGATATTAATATGATTAAGCATTTTTTTCATCATTTCCTTCATGAAAAAGGAGACCTGGCTCATGTCATCTAAAAAAGTATTCTCATAGGTATAAATATGTCTTTTATCCGATTTAGGATGTTTTTGGCTACACTCTTCAGATATTATTTCTTTCTATTTCTTTCTTCTCTCCCATAATTCACATGTTGGTACACTAGATGATTTACCTGTAGCATATATGGCTCTGCATTTTTCCCACAATCCTTCCAGTTCCCCTTTTAGTCAGCATTTCATTTTTTAATAGTTACACAGCAAGCTTTGAGAAAAAAAAAAATTTGTTAGCTTGTGACTAAGTAAAACTTGTATGCTTAGACTTTTCTCCCATAAAACTAAGAATAACCTGTTGTGAACTGCTTGACCACCTTTGTATCAATAGGTTCCTTACATAATTACTGTAAAGATGTAACTTCAGCCATAATGACAAACATTGTAAATGCTCATTTTACATAGTTACTGTGAAAGTGTACCTTCTGCACTGCTGAGAAATGCTGTGAATGTCCAGTCCTTGATTATCTGTCCTGAGCACTGCACTTTTTAATCATGCTTCCCTCTCACATGACCTCCCAATCCAAACACAAGACATATAGTATAAAATACCCCTCTTGCTTTGTGACAAGTGCATCTTGAGCCTTGGAAATGTCATTCTCTCTGCCTGCCACCACAGATAAGGATTTAGGCCATGACCAGGCTCGGACCCTCCAAGAGAGGGGAATCCCCTCCAGACCATTGAAAGTGAGGTCCCGCAAAGGACCGTATTAAACGCTATTTGCTTGCCAAGCTGGACCTGTCCAAATCTTTGGTATGATGTATCCCTCTCAGTTTGGTGGGAAGCTGTCATTTTACAATGCTCCCTGCTATGCTCAAAACAGTACCATAGGCCCATTAGTCTCTCTTTATTACTTTTTTTTTCTTTCTGTTTTTCCAACTGGATAATTTCAAATGACCTGTCTTCAAATTCACTGATTCTTTTCTTGCCTCCTCAAAACTGTTATTGAAACATGAGTGAACTTTTAATTTTAGCTATAGTCCTTTCCAACTCCAGAATTTTTATTTGGTTGTTTTGTATCTTTTTGTTTTGTTTTATTTATATTGATATTATCTATATTGTTACACATTGTAGTCCTGGTTCATGTTGTTTTTTCTTAATATATTTCATCTCAGAGCATATTTAAGGCAGTTGATTTAAAATCTTTGTCTAGTTCTGGGTGTGGGCTTTCTTAATGAGAGTTTCTTTCAATTTATTTTTTCCTTTAAATAGAACATACTTTCCTGTTCCTTTGTTTGCCTTGGATTTTTTCCTGCAAATTTTACATTTTCAATATAATGTGATAACAATGAAAATCAGATTTTCCTCACTCCCAGAATTTGCTGTTGTCGCTTGTTTTGGGGATGAAGTCTGTTTCATGACTTTAATATACAATTTTTGTAGAGCTAATTTATCTTGCCACAGGTGATCTTTTAAGTCTCCATTTCATTTTTTCAGTGTTCATCCAGTGATATGACAGATATTTCCTGTCTTCTGAAGTGTGATCATACAAGTCTCCATTCCATTTTTCTCAGCATGCAGCCAGTTATTTGACAGAATCCCTGGAGCTAAAAACAAAACAAAAAGCACTTTCTTAGTCTTTGCAAATTGGCTGTGAAATAGGGCACTCCAACAGTTAGCCTGGCCACCTACAAGTCTGAATTAGCCTTCCCCTCCTGCCTGGACAGTACCCAAAGATTGGTTGGAGGTGAAAACCTAAGGCTTTATCAAGTCTTTTCTGAGCATAGGAGTTTTACTTTGGTTCCCCCAATATATGTGGTATCCCTATGCAGACCTGTATCCCACAATGATAGTCCTTATTTCCAGGCTTTTGTGACCATAAACTGATTAACTTGTGTTTTAGTTTCCTCATTGCTAAAGCAAATACCATGTAATGGGTTGACTTAAACAATGGAAATTTATTGGCTCACAGTTTTCAGTCTATGAGAAGTTCAAAATCAAGGCATCATTCAGGTCATACTTTCTCCCATTGGGATGGTGTCCAGACTCTGCAAAAATGCCGACACAATCCCCGCTGTCTCTGAACATTGGGGTAGTGTCCAGGTTCTTTGTAAATGCTGGGGCATAGTCTCCACTATCTCCAAGCATTGAGGTGGAAGCATTCCCTCTTAACAATGGATCATAAGGCTTGTCCCCTCCAAGTGTTGGAGCATATGTTCTGACCTCTCCATATGCAGAATGAACCTGCCCTTTCCACACATGTGTTGACCTTCTCTTTGGTCCTAGGAGATACTGATCCAAACCTGGGCTTCCATGGTTCTGCCCTTGAGAAGTATGCTTAAATATAAAGTTATTTTGCGTCATGATAAGTAGTTAGTTACATAGAAAGACATAACAATGCTAAATTTATATACACCCAGTAACATAGCTTTAAAATATATAATGCATAAAATATCATAACAAAAAGAATTTTAAAAATCATAGCTGCGTATGTAAATAAAATTTAGCCAGTAACATAAATGTGAGACTACCATCAGTAAATGTGTAAAATATCTCCTAATGGTACAGAATGTATATTCTTTTTAAGTGTACATTTATCAGTTTGAAATCATAAAGTATATTGTATAAGCAGAGTAGAATTAAAGTGGAAATCAAAGACAGAAATTTTAAGTAGCACTTAGAAGCATGTTGAGGCTTCTATTTTTTTTTTTTTAACAGAATACTGATTCAATCATACCATTACTGTGAAGAATGAACAATATATATTACAGCACTGCCTAATATGCATTTTGTGCCAGGTATTAGTCTAAATGTTTTATCTGTTCCTTTTCTCAAGTGACACATGATGGTGGACACTGTGGGTAATATGTAAAAAGATGAATAAATTGAGACAACAGAGAGAAAGCTATGTGATGATGATTTTAGATCTCATAGGCTACTGTGCTGGGCTAATATAGGTACATTGGATAATTTCAGAAAGGCTATTTTGTCCCCGAATCCATTAGCAATACTGTGAGTTTGGCTAGACTAGTGTAAATCACACTTTCCCTGACAGGAAATGCCTAAAGATAATCAGGAACAACTAGTGTCTCTGGTTCTGGCTGAATTTGGCTTTGAACCTCTCCTTCTCTGCCCATTGATCTCTAGGATCCACAGATATTTCACCTTAGAAGCCTTTAGAATATTAGGGATACTGTGATTCACTTTCTGTTTAAATCATTGTCTCTTTAACTTTCACCAAATCTTTTCATTGGTTCAATTGTACTAAAAATTTTTTGATATACAAAAGTTGTGTTTGTGGACAGATTGTTCTTTGGCCCTGTTCCTTTATTATCAATGAATTACTTCATTGAATTACCTTTGGGCACTAGATATTATTGGTGCCAAAGTCTATACCCAGGGGTTTTCTCTGATACCTTTGGGGTCTTCATCTTTGGAAATAAAACTGAATGTGAAAGCTCTTGCTATAAACAGAAAGGCTCCAGTTAAGATCTAAATCATGTCAACTAAATATGCTTACTCATCCTAACATGGACCTAAAACATCATTGGCCTCTTACCAGAAATCTATCGTGTCTATACAGCTTAAGGAAAGACATTATTAACTTGTGAGTCTTTTTGTTAATAATTCTTTTCTCTCTCCTCTTTCCCTTCCCTCCATGAGTCACTCACATTTCTCTCATGAACTACTCACTTGATTTTTGAAAGATGCTGTCAAGGGGATTAGGATAGAAAATATGCACTGGGAAGGTACAGAAACAATAAGACTATCTACTACTTTGTTATTCATTGCATTAAAATACTCTGTCCCAGAAGTTTTAGTACATTTTTAAGCTGCTCATTGTACATAGAGTAAACTGATATTAGCACTGAACCTAGTAGGTGCTAGCATAACATGAAAGTTCATAAATGGCTCTGTAAGCTGCTCAAAGCTTCAGTATATACAGTGATCATTTAAATTTATATTTAAACATTTAATTGTGGTGGTTTGTATTTTATCTAAAAAAGTGAGAACAATGTATTATGTATATCATTACCAATCAATTAATAATCACAACAAATATTTACCTATTATTTCTCTTTTCCAAGCACTGTGCCATATGTTCAGGTGGTACAGATTGAATGAGTGAATCCTTGTCAAACTGTCTATACAAGCTCTTATATTTCAGGTGGAATTTTGGGCTTTCTTACATGATACCATATCATAAAAAACATGTATGCAACTGTTTATGATTGATTTCCACAGCTTCCAGAAGAATGTCTGCATGTAATTCATCTCAAAAGATTTCAAAAGATTATGCTACTTTTAAATTAAGATTAGATAGATGTATGAAATAATAAATAAATTAATTAATAAATAAAATATATCCTTCAGGTTGAAAATAAATCCATCAAACCATTGTAGAAAAAGCAAAAATTCATTTGCTTTTACACTTTGATAGATAGGAGTACACAAGCAATTATGTAGTTATCCCAGGAGAATTTTACTTTACAGGTTATATTCTCTTGCCAGATGCTAGTTTGCAGGTTAAGACATGGTCTGAGTTTTACAATTTCCATTTACTCATGCAGGACATTTTATATCATCATACTCTATTTAATGTAAAATTACATGAGTAAATGCAGAATGCTGCCTTTCCTTTATTTTTTTATCTCCTTTCTTAAAAATAGTACTATGCTGGAGGAATCACAAACTTATTTTGGATTTGTAATTCTTTTCCATTTACTTTCCTTCAGCATAGCTATTATTTTAAGAGTCTCATTTATTTGAGAAATTTTACAAATATTAAATTCATGACATAGCCATTAATAAAAATTTCATAGAAAAGGAATTTGAGGTTCAAAGATATTTGATAGTCTCTCCATAGCTATATAGCAGTTAAATGGCAGAGTCAGGATGCAAAATTTTCTTCTCCTAATGTCCATGAAGTTTTAACTCTGCTACAGTGCTACATGGAAATTCAAGTTAGAATCCTAAATTTGATTGGTAATTGTGAAATAAGGCTTTTCCTTCATTCTGTGTTCAAAATGTAAAAGCCTTTTGTGTTTTTTTAATATGGTAGTAGTTGTCCAATAAGGACTTCAGTGAGGAAGAATTTATGCAAATATTTTAAAATCTCAATCTTCAGAATGAAACCATTTTAATTTGCTTAGAGCTACTATGTATAAACACACAAATATTCATCTACTATTAAGCTACTCTATATGTCTTTATTTATATTTATAGATAGATAGATCTAGTATAAATATTGCAATATCAGTTTTAACCAAATTTATCATACCATGCTATCAATAAATTTTCAGTAAACAGTTTGGTATAAAACAACAACAAAAACTATTAATTTAACCATTTTGAAGCATCGTGAAATAAAAAGGAATGAAAATATAGAAAGCTTTTAGCCTTAAGAACAGGTCAGTCTGAAAATGATACCTGCCCAGCATTCTGGCATTTAACAGAGGTTTTCTGTTATAAGTGGTTATACTGGTCACAGGAAAAGGGAACAAGGAAACAATCACGTGAAGTGTGGTGGCACAATGAATGTCCCATTATCAGTGAGAAGTAAAGAACACAAGAGTAAGCAGATCTGAAATGTGCATTCTGTGGTTTCAATACAGAAAGTAAAATACACAGATTAATCATGACCAGAAGAATATCTTCTGCACTTTAGCATTCAGTAAGGGATCTATTAACATGAAAGGGAACATTTTTAAGTATAGCATTCATTAATGACCTGTACACCAAGCAATGTTTTTCTGTCTCAGTATATTCATATTTTATGGGAAAGCATTACAATATTTTCCACAAACCTGAAGACACAACTGACTTCATTAGTGAACTTGATATTTTATTATTAAATAAATACTAATTCTCATAAGTAATAGCTACTTATTAAGTGTTACAAGTGATTTTGTTTAAATGAAGAAACTAACCATTTATTTATATTCAAGAATAATATGGGGAATCATGAAAAACTTATGGCATTCAATGGGAAATATTGGCATTTAGTGGGGCCTAAAGGAGAAAGTCTTTAGATGAGTTTGTGAGTTAGCCTTAGATATCAATGATTCCACTCGCATTAAAATAGCAGATAAGGGGGAAAGATGAGTGATTATACATGAGAATTATTTTATATTGGAAGTCTTACTTTATTAGTACACAATCTCTTAGGATATTTTAAATTGATAAACCAATATGCTGACATTGGGAAGAGATGGGAAAAATAAATATTATTACTCAATATGTAGGAAAAACATTTTAACCTGGATAACTGCAATTTAAGCGAATACAAAAATTTGTGCCTCATGAAGCCTGCAGTGGTCAGAAGGATGGACTATCACCATAATGATGACTGTTCAGTCTGAAAGAGGAGTGTGTTTGGTGTTGTGTCAAACAGTGAAGCTCAGTATGATCAGGAGTTCTGGTGGAAGAAATGCACAATGTGGCAATATGCAATATGAGCAGATAATTCTCTCATTGAAGGCATGCTCTTTGACTTACATTTCATGGTTTATTAAATGCCCTTGAACTTTCAGTGATTTTTTAAAATTTTTATTGAGGTATCTGGGCCGGGGATTGAAACCGGGACCTTGTATGTGGGAAGCCAGGACTCAACCAGTAAGCCACATCTAATTCCGAGTTGGCTTTTTCATTTGTTTTGCTTGTTGTTTTTTTTTTTTTTTTTATTATGGGTAAAAATCAAAATTCTCACAAATGTTTGTATGTATTGTGAGAATTTTGATTTTT
>JAKSZT010029587.1:1757185-1861040 GCA_026826555.1 Tolypeutes matacus | reverse complement strand
ATATATATACATATATTTTAAGAGGTGCTTAGATTACCTAAAATATAACACAGAACCCATTTTAAATCAGCACACACCACTCAGAACTGAGTGGGAGAGAGTGTGGTCTACAGTGTGAACTGTGGTCTATGGTTGGTGGCAAGGCTCCAGGATGTGTTTTTTTTTTAAGGAGGCACCAGTCACCAAACACAGGATCTCCCATGTGGTAAGCAGGCACTCAATCACTTGAGCCACAACCACTCCCCATCTATTCTTTGATTTTTAAAATTCCATATTTTACTTCCCTTTTTACAGAGTTTCAATGAGAATTATGGTGCATAATATGTAAATAATGTAAACTACATAGGCCATTCTGAATATATAAAAGGTAGTGTTAATGTAATTCAAGTTGTTGATTATTTTATCCAGGCCATGAAATGAAAAACAAAGCCAGAAAGATTCTAACAAACTATTAAAAAATGACAGAGATGTCAAAGAATTGAATGTCAAAATAGTATCAAAAGTAACAGTGGTGGAAGTAGAGATAAAAAGTGGGCAGGGAATGGATAACAATTTATAAATTTTTCAGAGGTCCAAAAAATCAGCCTGTTTTCTCTACTCACATTGTATTTGGTTATCAAATAATACTAAGTATTAACATTTAAAGAATATTATTAATGTGCCAGGGATACATAGAAATTACTTACATTAAATCAATTTATCTTCTAGGCAAAAGTTTGACCTTCAATATAGCCATTTAATATAGTAAATGATAGGTTAAGTTTTTATAGTAAATAAAATATTTGGAAACATAGGCACAAGCTCTTAAAGATAATAGTTTCATGCTAGCCCTATCCTGTAAATGATTTACGTAAGCCTGGAGACCAAAGTAGCCTGATGAAACATCATGTTATATCCTATTAACTAATATGAACTAGAGAGAAAAAAATTGGATAAATGTGAGTCAATAAATGGCCTATGGCTAATTTCTTCCACATGGTTTCTAGGGCTTATTTGTCTGCCTCTTCAAGACCATTTTTTATGATGTCATTAAAATAAGATTCAATATTAACTCCCCATTTCCACCTTTGAGTGACACAACTTGATTTTTAAGTAACATTCCATTGATTGTATGTCAGCTGAGAAACAACACATACATTTATTTATTTTGAGGTCTCCACTCTCCAAAATTCACATTACCTTGATGGCTGAAATATCACTGGTCTACACTTGCATTTTTTGCTAAATAGTTCTCTTTCCAATTATTCACAATTAAATAAAATAACCAGACATCCCATAATGTTTTTAAACTCTGTATTGATCTCTTCTTGCACTTAGAATCATTCATTGTCATATATTTAACATATCTCTAAAAGTGAATATAAGAACATCTAAAATTGGTCATAAATTAACACTAAAATTTTAATTATTTTATTAATGAAAAAGAATGATCTGAGGAAGGTACGGTTGGTAAGAAAGATCAATGATTACTTAAATTATTTTTTATAATGTGGAGGGATAAATTTTAAATAATGACTTTTACTCAAAGCAAATATAAATATTTATGAAATGTAAACCACTGCTCTGTTGGAAATGTTTAGGATTGATATTACTTGTTGGAAGATACTATGCTCTCCATGCCATGAAAATAAAAATAGGATTTTTAAAATTTCCAAATATATTGCATCTGAAGCATCCATTCAATAAATTTAAAATTGCAAAACATGTTTTTAAGTAGAGTTTCATATAGGTGACTTATATATTAGGGCCCATATCCCAATAATAACTTTTGAGATTAGCACATTGCTCTCTAGTGTATGATAATATAGTTTGTCATACTGAATAGCTTCCCAAACATAATAAATCTTCCTGATAAAATAATTAAAATATTACAGTTTGTTTTCTAGATGTATTAATGGGAGAAATGATTGTCACTAATTGCAAACAATACTGTCACTTCTGTTAATTCTAAGATTGTTATTATCACAGGGCACTGGTGATAGTTAACGTGCAAACCGTTATTCTGTCTGCAAACTTTTTTATCTATTACATATCATTTTCAGTAAAATAACACTACTTTCCCTCATGTTTGACTAGGCATTGATACATGTTTATGCTTGTAATTGTAGAAAAGCATTATGTAGTTAGCAATGTGTAAATTATATTATTTAATATAATGATGACACAATATACTTAGTTTCCATTTTATTCTTCAAATATTTATTGATACCTTATTATGTACAATACAATTTGGATACCAATTTTCCAGTATAAATAGCCATCTTTAAACTTTATAAAGCTAACTTTGAAATGTTTATTCAAATAAGATGCCATAGTGTTTTCATGATATGATAATATAGAATCACAATATATAAAACAAATTTAAGGGAATTAAATGTGAAATAAGGAAAAAAATAATGTAATTAAAGAGTTTAAGATTTAGTGCCAACATCTGACAGAACAAATTGATAAAAATAAGAATAGATAAAAGCCTTGAGTAAAACAATTTACCAAAAAGATCTAATTGAGATTTAGAGAACACTGTACCCTAAAACTGCAAATAAATACATTATTTTCAAATAAACATTGGACATTTTTATACATACCATTTACTGGGCCATAAGAAAAAATCTTTACAAAGTTCTAAAAACTCAAAGAATACAGAATATTTCCTTTGATTTCAGGAATCAAAAAAGAAAGTGTAGGGTGTCAAAATCTTCAAATAAATTATTCATGTCTTTTTCCTGGCAATTTTTCTTTGTGTATTTTGAAGCTTTGTTATTTAATGCGCAAAAGCTTGTGATTTTGTTAATGTCATCTTAATGAATTGACTCCCTTATCACTCTGAAATGACCTTTTTAACCCTGTTAATATTTTGTTCTGGTCTAGGTTATCTGATATGTATTTAATAAATTAACCACTCCAGTTTTCTTTCAATTAGTGTTAATATTTTATGTATTTATATCTTTACTTTTAAACTATATGCTTATAGTTAAAATGCATTTTTGAAAGCTACATTGAGCCAGGGCTTGTTTTTTCAATTTGATGATCAGAGAATCTGTTTTAATTGCAATGTTTAGACTTCACATTAATTTAAATTATTCATTGGTTTTGGTTTAATATTATCATATTGCTATTTATTTTTCTGTTTTGTTCAAACTATACCTTGTTGATTTTTGCTAATTTTGGCTTTCATTTGAATTAAGTATAATCTATCTTCTCTGTTTCCCTCTTAGTTATAATTCTTTGTTTTCTAATACTGGTTATTGCATTGGGGCTTATTGTATATGTGTTTAACCCATCTGTGACTACCTCCATTTGACATTATACCACTTTACATGTAGTATAAGAGTCTTAAAATAACATACTTCTTTTTATTTCCTCATGGCCTCTGGACTATCTTACATATGCATTTCACTTATAGGTATTTTATAAACCCAATACATTGTTACTATTTTTGTTTAAATCATGAATTATTTTACAGAATTTTTATTTATAAGAAAATGTATCATATATTTAGACGCATATTTACCATTTCTGATATGTTCAGTTCCTTTCTATAAATCCATATTTTAGACCTATGTGATTATCATTCTTTCTGAAGTACTTACTTTAACATTTGCTGTAATATAGGTCTGTTGGTGATGGATTCTTTTATGTTTGTATCTATGTAGAAGTCTTTATTTTATTTTCAATTTTCAAAGTTTTATTTATTGAATATAGAATTATATATTGACAATATTTGTTCAGGAGTTTAAACACTTTGCTCTACTGTCTTCCTTCTTAGATTATTTCTGATGAAACATCTGTGTAATCTTTTTCTTTATTCTTCTGTATGGAATGTTTTCCCCTTCTAGTTGATTTCATGATTTTCTCTTTATTACTGATTTTCACCATTTTTATTTAATTTATTTGTTGAATTTTCTTCATTTTTCTTGTTCTTGAAGTGTTTTGAGATTCTTCAATCTGTGGTGTTATTATTTTCATTTTTTAAAACACTTTGAATATTTTTATCCATTACAATATGTTTTCTACCGATATTCAATTTTTTTTTATCAGATTAACCAATTACAGAATTGATTTTGGCTAATGATATCCCCCAAATGACTGATGGTTATTTCATTTTAAAAAATCCATTTTCTTTCTGAGTTTTGTTTTCCTTATTCTCTATTGCTATCTTTTGAAGCTCACAAAACACTGCTTCTGAAATGTCTAACCCATCAAACCATCACTTAACCCCAATCCACTTAATTTTCATCTCAAATAATTGTAATTTTTATTTTTAAGAGATCTGTTTGGGTTTTTTATATCCTTTATATCAATAACTATTTTTTACTTTACATTTTTTATTTTGGAAAAAAAAAAATCAAACTTACAGGACAGGTGCAAAAATAATGCTAACCTGGTACTTCCAGGAAGATGGTAGACTAGTAAGAACATGGGACTTTCTTCTCCTCCAGAAAAATAGCTAGAGCAGAGGCTGAAGAGCACCAGAAAAAGATCTTCTAGGGTTTAGGATGCTAGGCGAAGGCTGGACACCACCTAGAGGAGAGAGGGACAAAGGAGGGAAATCGCCATAATAGAACTATGAGTTGAAACCAGTGGCTGCTGCTACTGGCACCATCCCCCACACTAAAGACATTTTAAAATTCTCGGGCCTCTGGGCTTGTGACTACAGACAAAGAGGGCTCCAGGGATCTACCATCCCATGAAAGGGGAGAGAGAGGAAAATAGCCTAGAGCTGACTCAGATTCTTATCCACAAAATTGATCTGCTGTGTCCCCAAAGCCCTTCCTGGCCAGGTGGAACCACATAGTGGTTTACCCTGGGAGCCTGCGAAGGACTGGAGAAATCTGACCCTCACAATCTCCCTCTTTTCTAGCTGCGACTAATTGTTGAGGATGTCCCAGGAAAGTGGTGAGAGAGAGGGGCACAGCCTAAGGTTGACTCAGCTTTGGTCTGCTGTATCCCAGGAGCCCTTACATGCTGGGTGAGGCTGCAGGACTTGGAGCCTGCAAATGCAAGGGGCTAAAGATATACAACCCTCCCAGTCTCCGATTCTACTAACAGGGACTGATTGTTGAGGACTCAGAGAGGAGAGGAAATATTTCTGACCTGGGAAAAGGGAGTGGGTTGCCAGAGAAGGCTGGAGAACTGTTTCAGAGAAAGTTTGAATTACAAGGTTCATAGGCTAAGACAGAAATCTCTACCACATTGAACCAGTCTGTGTTGCAACAAATACACTCTAATTAGACATTGAACTGAGAGCTGCCAAGGATCAATGTCTGCTGTAAGACCAAGGAATTGCATACAAGAAAAATTTTAAAAAGTAGGAGAGGCTTTTTCCAGCCTCTATAGCCTCCCTCCCCAAGGCCCTAGGAAGTGACTCTATAACCAATTACTGGGTCCAGTGCCCACTTTTGAGCAACCAGCAGGACAATTCTAACAATCTAGGTTGAGCCAAGAATCAAAGAGCAGTGGTAACACATCTCTATAATAATGGTTGGAGACTTCAACATCCCACTCACATCATTAGATAGAACAAATAAACAGAAGATCAACAAGGAAACAGAACATGAACAATGTGATAAACGAGTTAGATCTAACATACATATAGAGAACACTGCATCCAAACTCAGTGTGTTATACGTTCTTCTCAAGTTCCCATGAATCTTTCTCCAGGATAGGGCACAATGAAGCTCTCAATAAATACAAAAAGATTGCAATTATAGGAAACAGTGGGATTTACTCCTTGTATGCCAGTCTGGTTCAACATAAGAAAGCCAATCAATGTAATACACCACATTAAAAAACTGAAGGGAAAAAAACCCATATGATAATTTCAGTCAACACATAAAAGGTATTTGACAAAATCCAGCATCCTTTTTTGATAAAGACATTTCAAAAGTTAGGAATAGAAGGAAAATTCCTCAATATGATAAAAAGCATATATGAAAAACCCACAGCCAACATCCTATTTAATGGGGAATGATTGAAAGCTTCCCCTCTAAGATCAGGAACAAGACAAGGCTGCCCAATGTCACCATTGTTATTCAATATTGTAGTAGAACTTCTAGCTTGGGCAATTAGACAAGGAACAATAATAAAGGTATCCAAATAGGAAAAGAGGAAGTAAAACTCTCACTGTTTGTGGATGACATGATCCTGTTCTTAGAAAATCCTGAGGTAGCCACAACAAAGCTACTTGAGCTAATAAATGATTTTAGCAAAATGGCAGGATACAAGATCAACAATCAAAAAATCAGTAATGTTTTGTACACTAGTACTGAACAATCTGAGGAGGACATCAGGGGGAAAATTCCATTTTCAATAGCAACAAAGAGGCTCAAATATCTAGAAATTAATTTAACCAAAGAAGTGCAGGACTTATATGCAGAAAATTACAAAACAATGCTAAAAGAAATTTAAAAAGACCTAAACAACTGGAAAGACCTTCGATGTTCAAGGATTGGAAAAATAAATATCGTGAAGATTTTTAATAATACCCAAACTGATTTATAACTTCAACGCAATACCAATCAAAATCCCAACAGCTTACTTTTCAGAGTTAGGGAAGGCAATTATCAAATTCATTTGGAGGGGTAAGTGCACCCAAAGAGCCAAAAGCATTCTGAAAAAGAAGAGCAACATGGGAGGAATTTCACTGCCTGATGTTGCAACATATTACAAAGCTACAGTGGTCAAAACAGTATGGTACTGGCATAAAGGTAGACATATCAATCAGTGGAATAGACTTGAGAACTCAGAAATAAACCCTCACCTATACAGTCAACTGTTTTTTCACATACCTACCAAGTTAATATTAACAGGACAAAATAGTCTCTTCAACAAATGGTCCCGGGGCAACTGGATATCTATAACCAAAAGAATGAAAGAGGAACCCTATCTCACTCCCTATAAAAGAATCAACTCAAAATGGATCAAAGACCTAAATATAAAAGCCAGGAACTTAAAACTACTAGAAAAAAATGTAGGGAAACATCTGCAAGACCTTGTAGTAGGTGGTGATTTCTTGGACCTTATATCCGAAGCACGTGCAACAAAAGGAAAAATAAATAAATGGGACCTCCTCAAAATTAAATGCTTTTGCACTCCACAGGACTTTGTCCAAAGGGTGAAAATGCAGCCAACTCAATGGGAAAAAATATTTGGAAATCACATATATGATAAGGGTTTGATATCCTGGATAAATAAAGAGATGTTACAACTCAACAATAAAAAGACAACCAACCCAATAAAAAAAATGGGCAAAAGACTTGAATAGACATTTGTCCAAAGAAGAAGTACAAATAGCAAAAAAACACATGAAGAAATGCTCAACATCACTAATGATTAGGGAAATGCAAATCAAAACTACAATGAGATATCATTTCACAGCTATCAGAATGGCCACTATTAAAAAGAGAAAAACAAGTGGATGTGAAGTGATAGGAACATTTATTCACTGTTGGTGGGAATGCAGAATGGTACAGCCACTGTGGAGGACTGTTTGGCAGTTGTAAAGAACTTGAATATAGACCTGCCAAATGACCCTGCAATACCACTACTGGTTATACACCCAGAAGAACTGAAAGCAGTGACACGAACAGACATCTGCACATTGATGTTCACTGCAACATTATTCATGATTGCCAAAAGTTGGAAACAACCCAGGTGTCCATCAACACATGATTGGATAAACTGTGGTCTATTCACAGGGTGGAATATTATGCAGCTGTATCATAAAGCATATGACAACATGGATGAACCTGGCAGACATTATACTGAGTGAAGCAAGCCAGTCACAAAAGGACAAATACTGTATGACTGCATTAATATGAACCAAATATATTGTGTAACATATTGTATGATTCAAAAAAAATTATATATATCCAGTACATTTAATTGGGAAATGTATTTTTTATTTAAAAAACAAAACAAAACAAAACAAAACACACAACTATTTGATTGCACCAAATAACATTGTACACTTTTGATGTTTTTTGCTTTATTAATATGTATCAATAAAATTGATTTGTTAAAAAATTAATGCAAACCCATGCAGCAAACTAAAATATACATAATCAGATCCATCAATTTTAAGATATTGCCAGTTTGCTGAATCATTCTATCATCTATCTGTCTGTCAATCTATTTATCATACCTCATCTATCATCTACTTTTACATCAGTTTTCTAAACATTTGGGAGTAGGTTGTATATATCATATTCCTTGAACATATAATGCTTTTTTTGTATATTTCCTGAGAACAAGGATATTTACTTTTGTAACCACTTGATAACTTGATACAGTTAACTTGATACAAGATACTAGAGATATTTTCCTCTATTTTCCTTTAAGAATTCAACTGTTTTACATCTTATGTTTAGGTTGTTAATAGTTTTTGTGTTAATTTTTGCATATTATGTGAGGGAGTGATCCACTTACACTCTTTTCACAAGGGTTTTGCATCCCTGGTTAAATCTGCCCTGGATATTTGATCCTTTCGATTATTTTGTAAATGTTTTTATTTTATTAGTCACCTCAGATTTTTCATTACTAGTGTATAAAAATTACTGATTTCTGCATGTGTTGTACCTTTTCACTTTGCTGAAATAATTATTAGTTCTAATAGCTTTGTTGTGGATTTTTCATGATTTTAAGGTAATGCCATTTGAAACTAGGGAAAGTTATACTTCATCCCTTCCAATATGGATGCCTTTTATTTCTTGATCTTTTCTAATTTCTCTGTCTAGAACTTGCAGTAAAATATTGAATAACAGTTGTCACATTAGGCTTCCAAGTCTTGTTACCGACCTTAGAGGAAAACTTTTAGTATCTCACTACTGAGTATTAGCTGTGGATTTTCATACCTACTATTATTTAATATAAACTTTGTTTTAAAAGAGGTTTTAGATTACAGAAAAGTTACTTCGAAAGCATAAGTGATTCCCATATATCCCACCCCTCCTCCTCACACATCTTTCACTATTAATAGCATCTTAAAAATTGTATGGTACATTTGTTACAATTAATGAATAAATATCGAAGCAGTGCTACTAACCAAGGTCTATATTTTACATTGTGGTTTACACTTAATTCCAAATCACTAAAAATGCCCTATGCTCCAAATATGAAAATATGGAATGCTTCATGAATGTACTTGTCATCCTTGCACAGGGGTCATACTAATCTTCTCTGTATCATTCCAATTTTAGTATATGTGCTGCCAAAGTGAGCATCATATATGCTTTCTATAATGTTGAGGAATTTTTCATGATCGTTGATATAATCTATTTCTTCTTGAGTCAATATAGGTAGTTTTTGCTTTTCCAGGAATGCATCCATTTCAATTGGGATATCTGATTTGTCAGTTGTTTTGTTCATAGTATCCTCTTATTATATATATATATAATTTTTGTGGGGTAGGTAGAAATGCCCCCCTTTTATTTCTAATTTATTTATGTGCACTCTCTCCTTTTGTTTTCTTTGCCAGGCTAGCTAATGGTTTGTCAATTATATTGATTTTTTCAAAGAATCTATTTTAGGTTTTGTTAATTCCATTTGCTTTATCCTCTACCATGGATCTCCACTCTAATTTTGTTACTTTCTTCCTTCTGCTCACTTTGGGTTTGGTTTGCTGTTCTTTGTATATTTTCTCCAGATGTGAATTTCCCATTTGAGATTTTTTCTCTTTGTAAAGGTAAGCTTTTGGAGCTAAAACTTTTCCTCTGAGCACTACCATGATGCATCCCATGAGTTTTGGTATTTTGTGCTTTCTTTTTCATTTGCCTCAAGATATTTACTAATTTCTCTTGTGATTTCTTCTTTGACCCATTTATAAGTATGTAGTGACCTTCTTTGTCCTTTATAAGAGTTTTTGACTTAAAGTCTATTTTAGCTAATATGAGCATAGCTACCCATGCTCTCTTTTGGTTACTAGTTTCATGCTATATGTTTTTTCCCCTTATCTCTACATTTTTAATATTCTTGTGTCTTCAATTTAAGGCAAGCATGTTTTAACCAAAAATATTTGGATCATAATTTTTCACCCACTCTGTGAATTTCTGCCATTTGGCTGCATAGTTGAACCCATTTACATTTTAATTAAGTATTAGTAATTAAGTTCTTCTACCATTTAACTCTTTTTTTAGTCTTGTTTCTTTTTTTCACCTTAAGTTTTCTATTATTACATATTTATTTAGGTTATCTTTTCTAGTGAACTTATAGAATTCATTTTCATATCTTTCTGTTTCTAATTTTCAAATATTTTATTTATTGTTCAATGAGCTTTGAAATTTATGCCCTTTATTTATAAAATTTCCATTTTTATAACAACTTAGCTTCAATAGAATACACACTATAGTCCCCAGGCTGTTAGGTAGTTCTTGTTAAAAATTAAGTACTTGCACATCATGAGTCCAAAACCAATCAATTATAATTATGGTACATGCATTTACATTTTAGATCCTTTATGAAGCAAAAACTGTGTTTATAAACCAAAAATACTTTAGTTCTGGCATTTATATTTACCAATGTATTCATACTGATTATCTTTTTTCTTCATGCAGTTTCTATTGTCTAGTGTCTAGTTTCACCTGAAGAGCTTCATTTGCTTTTCTTGTAGAGCTGATCTAGTGATGATGAACTCCCTCAGTTTTTCTTTATTTAGAAATGTACTACTCTCTTTCAGTTTTAAAAAAATAGATTTTATTGATACATATTCATAAAGCATACAATCCATCCAAAGTGTACATTCAGTGGAATTTGGTATAATAGCATGAGTTGAGCATTCATCACTTCAATCAAGATTAGAGCATTTTCATTATTCCAACAACAATAATAATAACAAAAATAATAAAGAAACAAAAATCTCTCCCCCTTAATAATCACCTCACAATCTCTTTCCTTTCCCTTCGATACATAGCTGCTATTCTGTTTCTCTCTAATTTATTTATATTTATATTTTGTATAGATGGAGTCAAACAATATATAGTACTCTATTCATCAGCAAAGGGGTGCTGATGCAAAATTCCAGAATCGGGTGGCTTTTATAAAGGACTATTTATTTGTGGTAGAAGCTTACAGTTACCAATCCATAAAGCATAAGTTACTTCCCTCACCAAAGTCTGTTGCCATGTGTTGGAGCAAGATAGGCATGGTTTTCTGCAAACATTCAGCCTTCTTTCTCCCTCTTAAGGTTCCATGGGCCCAGTTTCTTCTCATCTCAGCTGTACACTGGTATAAGCCTCATCTCTCTCCCGAGCACTCATTTCTTTCTGGGCTCAGCTCTCTTCACAAGGTCAGCTGTACATTATCAGTCTCGTCTCTTTTCGTGGGGCCTCTGAAATCCCAGGGTCTCTGCTATGTCTAATAAGCTGTCTCTCTTCCTCTGTGTTGTTCTTCTTATTGTATTTACTTCCCAGGGCTCCAGCATCAAACCTAGAACTCTATCCTCTGCCCTGTCATTTTCTCTCTGAGTCCCTGCCCACCAAGGGAGTGGGGATTCAATGTCCTACTGAAGTGGCTGAATCAAAGAGCTAATCATAATTTAACCAAGTAAAAGTGAAACCTCTGAATTTAATACAATCTAACATGCCCAGAGGAACAGACCACTTTATAAACACAATCCAATATTTAGTTTTAGAATTCATAAACAATACCAAACTGCCACAAGTACCTTTTGTCTAGATTCTTTCATTAGCATATTTCCTTTTTCTTACCCTTAATGGGAGATTATTAATATATTATCATACTCTATTGTCCATAGTTTATATTGGTTGAATTTTTGTCTGATATTAACATCTTGTAATATTAACATACATTTGTTCTGTTTCAAAGAAAAACACTCTTATATATGCAATATTACCCATACTGTTATGGTATACAGTCTGATGTTACAATTTGTAGCTTTCCTTCTAGTAATATATAAAACCTTAGGTTTTCCCTTTTGATCACTGTAATATCTATATATTAGCACTACTAGTTAAAAATGCTATGAAATCCTTCCACTATTTCTGTTCATTTAAAAGATTTACAAACAACCTTTTTACCAAGCCTTCACAGATTACATTCTCTAACCCCATTCTATTTCTGGTGACCAATATTTTAGTTTTTAACTCATGAGTTTATGCAATATATTTAGTTCATAATAGCACAATCATGTAGTATTGTCCTTTTGTGACTGGCTTCCTTTAGTAAAAATAATGTCCTCCAGGTTCATCAGTGTTATCATATGCTTCTTGACTTCATTTCTTCTCACAGCTGAATAATATACAATTGTGTGTATACACTGCAATTTATCCATTCATCAGTTGATAGACACCTGGCTTGTTTCCATCTTTTGGCAATTGTGAATAATGCCACTATGAATATCCATGTGCAAATGTCTGTTCGTGTCACTACTCAGTTCTTCTGTGTATATACCTAGTAGTGGTATTGCCAGGTCCCATGGCAAATCTATATTCAACTTCCTTAGGAACTGCCAAACAGTCCTCCACAGTGGCTCTACCATTCTACATTCCCACCAACAATGAATAAGCATTCCTATCTCTCCACATCCTCTCCAACACTTGTAGTTTTCTGTCTTTTTAATAGTGACCATACTAATAGTTGTGAAATATCTCATTGCAATTTTGATTTCATTTCCTTAATTACTAGTGGTGCTGAACATTTTTTCTTGTTTTTTCTCCATTTTTATTTCTTCTTTGGATAAATGTCTATTGAAGTGATTTGCGCATTTTTTTATCAGGTTGTTTGCCTTTTTATTGTTGAGTTGTATAATCTCCTTATATATCATGGATATCAAACCCTTATTGGATATGTGATTGACAAGTACTTTCTCCCATTGTGTCAGCTGCTTTTACACCCTTTTGGCAACATCCGTTTAGGTGCAAAAGTGTCTAATTTTGAGGATGTCCCATTCATCTATTTTTTGTTGTTGCTCAAGCTTTTGGCGTAAGGTTTAAGAGATTTCCACTTACAAGTTCTTGAAGCATATTCCCTACATTTTTGTTCTAGTACTCTTATGGTTCTAGCTTTTATATTTAGGTCTTTGATCCATTTTGAGATGATTCACATATAGAGAGTAAAGGAGGAATCCTCTTTCATTCTTTTGTTAATGGGTAGCCCATTTTCTCAGCATCATTTGTTAAAGAAACCTGGATTTGAAAGGTGAATTATTCTACCAAAGGTGTGCTGATACAAAGTACCACAAATCTGTAGGCTTTTATAAAGTGTATTTATTAGAGGTAAAAGATTACAGTTATAACACCATAATGAGACCAATTCCAGTTTGATTTGTCAACAGAGTCAGTTGTCATGTGTTGAAGCAAGATGGTCACTGATATCTGCCTGGTTTTCTCAGGGTTTCCTATATTCAGTCTGGTACAGGGCTTGTGTCTTTCTGGGTCTTCTCAACTGCTCTGCTGCAAACTTTAAGGCAATTTACTCATCTCTCCTCCTGTGGCTCCAGGGTCACAGCTGACAAAATTCTCTCCTCTTCTGAAACATGACAAAGTTCCCTTCTCTGGCATCTATGGAGCTCTCTCTCTTCCTGTGTGTCATTTTGAGTGAGAGTCCATTTATATTAACCCACCAAGGAGGTGGGAACTCAACCTGAGATATGCCTTATTGACATGGTGGATACAAAACCCTAATCTTAACAGGTATTTTTATCAAAAATATCTCAGGTGGATCTAATAAAATCAAAGGATATCATACCCAGAGTAATAGGTTAATTTACAAACACACTATTTCTTTTGGTGGTGGGATTCATAAACAATCTCAAACTGCCACAGTAGGCTTGTCAAAGGCAATAGAGGAGAGGGTCTATTTCTCACTCTCACTTATATTCCATTGATCAATGTTTTTAGATCTATGGCAATACCATGTTGCTTTGACCACTGTAAATTTCTAATTTGTTTCAAGGTCAGGCACTAAGAGTCCTCCCACATCAGTCTTCTTTTTTATGGTGTTTTAGACTTTTTGATTCCCATTTCTTTTCCAAATAAACATGGTAATTGCCTTTTCTATTTCTGTAAAGTAAGCTGTTTGGAATTTGATTGGGATTGCATTGAATCCATTAATCAGTTTTGGTAGGATTGACATTTTCACAATATTTTTTCTTTTAATCCATGAATATAGAATGTCTTTCCATTTGTTTAGTTCTTATTTGGTTTCTTTTGGCAGTCTTTTGCAGTTTTCTTAATACAGGTCTTTTACAAGTTTGCTTAAATTGACTCCTAGGTATTTGAGTGTTTTGTTGCTATTATAATTAGACATTTTTTTTACTGATTTCCTCCTCATATTGTTTAATACTAGTGTATAGAAAAACTGATTTTTGCATGTTGATCGTGTATCCTGAAATTTGATGAACTTGTTTATTAGCTCAAGTAGCTTTGTCATAGATATTTCATAATTTAAAAAATATAGGGTCATGTCACCTGCAAATAGTAAAATTATTGCTTCATCTTTTCCAATTTGGATTTCCATTATTTCTTTTTCTTGTTTTATTGCTCTGGGTAGAACTTCTTGTAAAATGTTGAATAACAGTGATTATAGTGGCAGCATTTTCTTGTTTCCAATCTTAGTGGGAAAACTTTCAATGTTTCCTGATTGAGTACAATGTTGGCTGAGGGTTTTTCATATATGCCCTTTATCATATTGAGGGACTTTCCTTCTATTATTCTCTTTCAAAGTATTTTTATTAAGAAATTTTGCTGTATTTTGCTGAATGCCTTTTCTGCATCACTTAAGATGATCATGTGGTTATTTTTCTTCAGTTTGTTAAATGTGGTGTATTATGTTAATTGATTTTCTTGTATTGAGCCGCCCTTGCATACCAGGAATAAAGCCCACTTGATTGTGGTATGTAATTCTTTTAATATGCTGTTGGATTTTATTTGCAAGTATTTTCTTGAGAATTTTTGGATCTATGTTCATTAGAGATATTAATCTGTAATTTTTTTTCTTGTAATACCTTTATTTGGCTTTGATATTAGGGTGATGTTGGCTTCATAAAATGCATTGGGTAATTTTCCCTCCTCTTCAATTTTTTGGAAGAGTTTAAAAGGATTAATTATTGAAATAACTGGAAGAATTCACCTGTGAAGCCATCTGGACCTGGACTTTTCTTTTTTGGTAAATTTTTGATGACTGATTTAATCTCTTTAAATGTGATTGTTTGTTGTGTTATTATATTTCTTGTATAGTCAATATAGGTTGCTTGTGTGTTTCTAGGAATTTGTCCATTTACATATAGGTTGTCTAATTTCTTAGCATAGAATTTCTCAAAATATTCTCTTATGATCCCTTTTGTTTCTGGGGAGTCAGTCATAATATCCCCCTTTCATTTCTGAATTTTATTTATTAGCATCTGCTCTCTTTTTTTTTTTTTTTCTTTGTTAAGTCTAGCTAAGTGTTTGTCAATTTTATTGTTCTCAAAAAACTGGCTTTTGGTTTTGTTGATTTTCTCTATTTTTTTCTCAATTTTATTTATTTCTGCTCAAATATTTATTACTTATTTTCCTCTCCTTGCTTTGGGATTGATTTGCTATTCTTGTCTAGTTTCTCCAGGTGTTCAGTTAGGTCTTTGATTTTAGCTCTTTCTTGTCTTGTAATATAGACATTTTAGGCTATAAGATTTCCCTCTCAGCAATGCCTTCACTGTATCCCATATACTTTGATAAGTTGTTCTATCATTTCATTAGTCTCATGATATTTCCTAATTTCTCTTACAATTTTTTCGTTGACCCACTGATTGTTTAGCTGTGTTTTTTATCCTCCACACATTTGCAAATTTTCTCATTTCCTGCCTATTATTGATTCCACCTTCATTCAATTATGATCTGAGAAGGTATTTTGTATACTTTCAATCTTTTTATATTTATTAAGACCTGCTTTGTGAAGCAACATGTAATCTATCCTGGTGAAAGATCCATCGCACTTGAGAAGTATGTAAAACCCTGATTTGGGATTTGCAATATTTTTTATATATCTGTTAGATCTAGCTTGTTTATCATATTGTTCATGTTCTCTGTTTCCTTTTTGATCTTTTATCTAGTTATTCTATTGATGTGAGTGGCATGTTGAAGTCTCCAAATATTATTATAAAGATATTTTTCCATTCAGTTTTGCTAAAGTTTCCTCGTGCATTTTGGTGTACCCTGGTTAGGTGCATATATATTTATGAATGTTACTCCTTCCTGGTGGATTGTTCCTTTTATTAATATATAATTGTCTTCTGCATCATATTTTTGCATTTAAAATCTTTTTTTTTTTTTTTTTTTTTTTCTGATATTAGTATAGCTACCTCTGCTCGTTTTTGGTTATTGCTTGTGGAATATATTTTTCCAACCTTTCATTTTCAGCTGATTTGTATCCCTGGATCAAAGGTGAGTCTCTTGTAGACAGCAGCATATGGGGGTGTTTTTTTGTTTTTTTTTTTAATCCATTCTGTCAACCTAAATCTTTTGATTGGGGAGTTTAGTGCATTTACATTCAATGATATTACTTCAAATACATAAAATATTTCCACCATTTTATTCTTTGGCTTTCATAGGTCATATCTTATTTTCATCTACCATTTTACCCTTTTGGTTATCCTTTCTGAGATTCTTCCTTTCTATACTCTCCTCCAAATCTTTTGGGCTGTAGGGCTCCCTTTTATTGCTTCCTGCAAAGCCAGATTTTTTTTTTTTTAAAATGAGATCTCTTAGTTTCTCTTTATTTGTGAATATTTTAAACTCACCTTTATATTTTAAGGCCAATTTTGCTGAATAAAGAATTCTTGGATGGCAATTCTTCTCTTTCAGTATACTAATTACATCATACTGTTGTTTTATTACCCATGGTTTCTGATAAGAAATCCATATGAAGACTTACTGGACATTCCTTAAATGTGATGATTTGCTTCCCTAGCTGCTTTCAGAATTTTCTCTTTATCTTTGACATTTGACATTTTGAGTAGAATGTGTCTTGTAGTAATTCCATTCATGTTTATTCTGATTGGAGTATGCTGTGCTTCTTGGATATGTAAATTCATTTTTAACTTGAGAGTTGGGAACATTTCTGTCATTATTCTTCAAATACTCTTTCTGCCCCCTAATCCTTCTTTTCTCCTTCTTGAACTCCAATGACACATATGCTGTTGCACTTCATGTTATCATTCACCTCCTTTAGCAACTGCTCAAGATTTTCCAATCTTTTATCTCTCTTCTTCTTTCTCTCCAATTTCAGCTATTCTGCCTTCTACATTAATTTTTATTAAGTGTGAATTTAAAAAAGTATTGAAGTATATCATTCATACATGAACATACATAAACAATATGTGTATAATAATTGTGAATTTACAAAACGATCATGCATATCATCATATGTGGCTCCCATACATCACCCCACCACCAGAAGCTTGCATTGTTATGAAACATTTCTTACAAACTATGAAAGAGGATAATCAAAATATTGCTAATAACTACAGCCCATATCTTACATTTGGAGTATTTTTGCCCAACCCATTTGATTATAAACACCCAGAATTAGTATTATATATTTGTTTTAGTTCATGGGAGAACATTCTCATATTTTCTCTGTTAACCACAATACATATTTCTCCACAGTATTCCCTGTGTTATGCAGTCCCATGCTTTGTTTAATCCATTCAAAGTGTACACTCAGTGGCTGTCATTTGATCACACATTTGTACTGTCACCACCTCAGTCAGTATTAGAATGCTTTCATAATTCCAAAGGGAAAAATGCCACATCCCCTTATTCCCCCTATCATTGTCCCATAGAATTGGTATATCTTTGCCATTGATAAAAAAATGATACATTATTACTGTTAAATATCTTCCATAAGTTATATTAGTTGTAATAATCCCATAAATCACTTATTGTTTATTCTATGATTTCAAACTTGCTGTTCTATGCCTCTGTGTTTTTAATTTCACCTATTTTGTCTTTCTTTCCCATACCACAGTTAGTTTTCTATTTGGTTTTTCAAATTCTTCTTTGTTCTTGTCTAATGTCTTCTTGATATCCTTTATCTTTTTGCCATATTGTTTTTCAACTCATTGATTTGATTTAGGAGATGTGTATGAATGCCATTGATTAATCCTCTCAAATCCGTGTGTCATCTGGGGCATTGACATGTTCCTTTGCTTGAACCATAGCTTTCTTTTTCTTAGTATGGTTTGCAATTTTTCTGTTGATGTCTAAGCATCTGATTATGATGGTGTGATTACTTTGATGCTCAATTTCTCTTTTGCATAGGGATTTAGTGGTGGGAGGACATATGTGACTGTTGTTCTTTATTTCATGGTTCAGCCTGTTCTAGCTCTTTAGAATTTCCCATGTTTAGTTCCTAAAATTCAGCCATAGACCCAATAATAGGTTGCAGACAAGCTTTCAAGGCATTTGGGGAGGTAGGTTGTAAAGGCCCAAAAATAGCCTCTTTTATTTAT
The DNA here is from genome assembly GCA_026826555.1 of Tolypeutes matacus. Taxonomy (NCBI): domain Eukaryota; kingdom Metazoa; phylum Chordata; class Mammalia; order Cingulata; family Chlamyphoridae; genus Tolypeutes; species Tolypeutes matacus. Next base: position 1,842,598 of record JAKSZT010029587.1, on the reverse strand, counting down.
TTACCTTTATTTTCCTTGCATGCACATTCTTGGCCTGCCAGCAGATGGCAATCTTTGGCAGACTTCTCAGTTCAAACCCTAGTCAGGGTTTGTTCACTGTAAACATGACAGGAACAATGTGAGAGAGGATGCTGCTTCCGGGCTGTTCAGAGCCTCCCATTTCAAACTTTCTTAGAAGCTGTTCTCCTTTTGTCAGTAGCCCCCTCACTTTTCCTTGGTAGGGAATAATTCCATGCTTCTCTACAATCTCAACAACCAGACATGGTCAGTACGGAGGGTGTTTGAGAGGATTGGATCTTAGTCCCCTGCTGGGTCCCAGGGAAAATAATGGTGTGAACCTATCCAGCCCAGAAGGGGTTGTTGTATACAGTAGACCAAATTTTTTGTCCAAAAGCTGAGTCAGTCTTTGGCTCCATTCCTCTCTCTCCCCTTTACTGGGGAAGTGGACTCCTGAGGTTCCCTCTGTATATATCCCCCAGCCAGCATTTTGAGATTCAAAGCTTTCTACTCTGAGGGTGGGGGCATGGGCACTTGCCACTGCAGCTTTCACTCAAAGAATTTTTCCATTCAAACTCCTTTTCTTTGCTCCTCTCTTCTGAGTAGTATCCAGTTTTTTTCATGTTGTTCTAAGCCCTGGAATCTTTTTCCAGGCAGTTTCTTCTTTTCCTCTAGCTATTTTTCTAGGAGAGAAGTGAGTCTTATGTCTCTATAATCCTCCACCTTCCCAGAAGTTTTTCCTTCATTTATTTTATGAGTTGATTTTTTTTTTATTTTTAAAGAACTTTAGACTGCATAAATATTACATAAAAAATATAGGGGATTCCCATATGCCCCACTCCCTCCCCCTCACACACTATATTGCATTAACAGAATCTTTCATACTATGTTACATTTCTTACAATTGATGAACATATATTGAAGCACTGCTACTAACCATGGTCTATAGTTTACATATTGTTTTACAATTTGCACCACACAATTTTATAGGTTTTGGCAAAATGTATAATGGACTGTATCTGTCATTGCAATGCCATGCAGGACAATTCCAATGTCCCCAAAGTACCCCGTGTTACACCTATTCTTCCCTCTTCCTCCTTTATATCAATGATACAAGTTCTTCCATTGCTAGAATAATCATAATTCTACTTAAGTCCATGTTGCATTCCCTCCTTATGTTTGTTCATTCTTCAACCTTAAGGATTTGGAGATGATCATTCCCACTCTGTTTCTGTTTGAGAGGGGACATAGATTCCATGGGTCAGATAGATGGAACTGTCTTGCCTGCCATTGTAGATATTCTGTTTTTTGGGATGGGTGTTGTCCATCATCATCATTTTGATAGTTGTCCTGGGGGGCAAGTCCAATGAACTGGAGAGAAGGTGTTTAAAGTCTTGTTGAGATTCAGGGCTCAACCAGCATATGAACAGACCAAAGATTCATTTTTGAAAGAGAATTTTGCCAGATATAGAAATTCCTGGATGACAACTTTTGCTTTTATGACTTTAAATATGTCCTCCCTTTTCCTTCTTGCCACCATTGCTCCTAATGAGAACTTGATATTTAATCTTATTGGGGCTCTCTTGTATGTCTCTTATTGCTCTCTTTTGACTTTCAGAATTCTCTTTTTATCTTTGGCAGTTGACAGTTTATCATATGTCTTTGTGTGAATCTATTTGGGTTTATTATATTTGGAATATTTTGAGCTTCTTGAATGTGAATATTCATACCTTTCATTAAATTTAGAAAGTTTCAGGCAATATTTCTCTGAAATTTCTCTCTTCACTTTTCTCTTTTCTTCTTCTGGGACTCCCCAAAATGTGAATATTTTTATGGTGAAAATGTCTCATTGTTTTCTCAGCTCTGTTCACTTTTCTTCATTATTTTTTTTTCTACACTTTAGCCTGAATGATTTTAATGTTCATTGTTTTCTTTTATCTTCTCCATGATACAATATGCTGCAGAACCTCTCTAGAATGAACATATATATATATATATTACTGAGGATTTCAGCCTGGTTTGTTTACTTTTCAGGATTACTATCCCTTTAATGATATATTCTCTTTGTATTAATCTACCATTACTCTGATTTCTCTTATTTCTTTGTCTAGGTTTTCATTTAGTTTTTTGAGTTCCTTCAGAATCATTTTAAAAATTCAGTTTTCTATGTTCCAGTCTATTCCTCCTCATTGATGGTTTTAAATTCTTTATTTTGTTCCTTTTCATGCTCCATTATTTCCTATTTCTTTGTATGTTTTTCTTATCTTGGTCATTTTATATTTAAATGTGTTATCTTTGGAATTTAGATAGTGAGGTCTCTCTTCCTTAGCTTGTTGTGTTGTGTTGTGTTGTGACAGTGATATCCTTGAATGCTAAGAGCTTACAAAAAATAAAAGGAAGGAAGGAAGGGAGAAAGGGAGGGAGGGAGGGAAAAGATCTTTCCTAATCTTTGTGTCTTGAGGTGCTTAAATATTCAACTTCAGAGCTTTTCTGTACAATGATCTTAGAGTATAGTCTGAGGCAAAAATGTAGGAATATCGTATTTTCTTTGTATGAGTTTTGTCCTGTGCATGTGCAAGTGGTGCTATGAGTTTTCCTGTTTGTATGGATCCAAAGTCCTCTTTTTTCCAGGAAACTATGCTTCCATTTGGTCCAAGTAACACACTGTAAATCACACCTTCAGAAATTCTTTGTCCTAGGCTTCTGCAACTTGACTGTTCTCATATATCATTCTGTAAGAGAGCTCCAAGAGCCAACACTTTGTACAGGGCAAGTTCTGGGTAGGAACTGGTAAGTGTTCTGGTTCAGTCTTCTAGGGTGCCATTGTAGGACCCTGACCCTTTTCAGAGGGAACAGTGTCATCACTACATGCATACAGTTGTGCATGTATGCAGTGCCAATCTATCAGGCAGAAGTCTGAGAGATGGAGCCAGGATATGTGTCTCAGATTTGCTCTCCCCGACCCCAGATTTGGTCCTGAGGCAGAAGAGCAGCATGTAGACAGCTAGGACAGTGTGAGACATCACTAAATGGAAGAAGCCCAGTGTTAATTTACTCGAGAGAGCACACAGAAGGGGTCAGACATCTATTCCAAAGGGAGTAGAGGGAGAATTCACTCAAACTCCTGAAAATCTAAAAAGGGAAATCTTTATGGCCACTAGCAAGCAAAAGTCCAGGAAAAGAAACAGGTTGTTTCTGTAGGAGTGGCTACACACAGGATCAGATGAAAGACAGAGAGGATCCTGTACTTCACATTTGCCTTGGGCTGCTCTTCTTTTAGTAGAGCTAAACTCTCAAGGAGACCACCTGATAAACAGAGCAGACTGTGAAAGGTAATTTAGGTTGTGCTTTGTTGTGATTAACTCTTGGCATTCAAGAAAATATCCATATAACACAAGCTAGACACAAACTGAAGGATCTAAGAGCTCAGGGACTAAATTCCAGAAATAACATTTTAATATTTCAAAATGTACAGTGTGCAACAAAAGATTATGGGACAAAGAAACAGGAAATGTTGGTTCATCCAAAGGAACAAGATATAAACCCTGAAACGATCATCAAAGAGTACCAGAATTTGGACATACTAGAAAAAGACTTAAAAAATGATCCTCAGTATACCCAATAAGATAAAGAATAGCATGGAGGAAGACCTAAAGGATATAATAAAGACAGTGAATGAACAATATGGGAAACTTTCTGGAGAAATACTGGAGTTGAAGAGCACAATAACTGAAAGACATAAATATACATATGCAAGGAGTGCAACATACCCCATCATAATAAATCTGAATAGACCTACTCTGAGACATACACTATTCAGAATGTCAAATAACAAAGATAAAGAGATAATTCTGAAAGCATCAAGAGAAAATTGACCCAATCATATACATGGGGCATCCAGTAAGTCCAATCACAAGTTAAAAGATTGGATCATTCATCAAAAAAACTAAAAAAAAAAAAAAAAAGGCCAGGACTAGATGGCTTCACAGGTGAATTCTACCATTCATTTGAAGAAGAAACATGTATCAATCCTGCTTAATCCCTTCAAAAACATTGAAGAGGAGGGAAAATACATAACTCATTTTTTGAAGTCAACTTTACCTTAATAACAAAAATGGATAAAGTTACTACAAGAATAGAAAATTACAAACCAATCTTTCTAATGAATATAGATGCAAAATTTCTCCACAAAATACTTGCAAATATAATCCAACAGCACATTAAAAGAGTTGTATACCTTTGTCAAATGGTTTTTATCCCAGGTATGTCAGGATGGTTCAACACTAGAAAATCAATTAAGGTAATACACTGCATTAACCCATTAAAGGAAAAAAAAAAAACATGATCATCTTGAGTGATGCACAAAAGGCATTTGACAAAATCCAGCACCCTTTCCTAATAAAAAATACTTTGAAAGATAAGAATAGGAGGAAAAATTTTAAAAAATGATACAGGGCATATATGAAAACTCATAGCCAACTTTGAACTCAATGGTGAAAAGTTAAAAGTTTTCCTTCTATGATCAGGAAAAAGACAAGGGTGCCCACTGTCACTACTGTTATTCAACATTGTACTATAAATTCTAGCTAGAACAATTAGGCAAGAAAAAGAAATAAAAGGCATCCAAATTGGAAAAGAATAAGTAAAACTCTCACTGTTCACAGATGATATATCCTATATTTAGAAAATTATGAAATATCTATAACAAAGCTACTAGAGGTAATAAACAATTTCAGCCAAGTGGCAAGATATAAGAGAAACATACAAATATCAGTAGTGTTTTTATATACTAGTAATGAATAACCTGAAGAGAAAATCAAGAAGGAAATTCCCATTTACAATAGTAACTTAAATAATAAAATATCTAGGAAAAAATTTAAACAGTGATGTAAAAGACCAGTACTCAGAAAACTAGAAAGCAATGCCAAAAGAAATCAAAGAAGACCTAAACAAAAGAAGGACATTCCATGTTCATGGATTGGAAGACTAAATATCATTAAGATGTCAATTCCACTCAAATTGATTCACAGATTCAATGCAATCCCAATCAAAATACCAAAAACTTACTTTACAGAAATAGAAAAGACAATTACCAAATTTATTTGGAAGGAAAAGGAACCCCGAATAGCCAAAAATATCCTACAAAAGAAGAAAGTAGTTGGAGGACTCTTGCTTCCTGACTTTAAAGCCTATTACAAAGCTAAAATCATCAAGGTATCATGGTATTGGGGAGCAGTTGTAGCTCAGTGGTTGAGCACCTGCTTCCCATTCCCATATATAAGGTCCCAGGTTCAATCCCCAGTTCCTCCTGAAAAACAGCAAAAACAAAAACAACAAACCAATGAAGAAATAAAAAATAAACCCAGCATGGTGTTGACATAAAGATAGACACATTGATCAATGGAATTGAATTGAGAGTTCAGAAATAGACCCTCACCTCTGCAGTCAACTGACTTTTGACAAGCCTACCAATTCCACTTTATTGGGATAGAACAGTCTCTTCAATAGTGCTGGGAGAATTGGATATTCATAAACAAAAGAATGAAAGAGGACCCTTATATTAGTTAGTCAAAAAGAGTGTTGATGCAAAGTGCCAGAAGTTTGTTGGCTTTTATCAAGGTATTTATTTGGGGTAGAAGCTTAAACTTACAAGGTCCTAAAGAGTTCAACCCAAGGAAGGTACCATAAGAGGTACTTTCTCACCCAAAGTTTGTTGCCACATGTTGACACAAATGGCAGGTGGTGTCTGTGAGGGTTCAGCCTTCCTCTTCCTTCTTAAGGCTCCATGGGTCCAGCTTTTTCTGATCTCAGCTGTAGGCTGGCAAGGGGCTAGTCTCTTTTCCTGGGGCTTGTTTTACTGGGCTCAGCTGCTCTAGTCTCTTCACAAGGTCAGCTGTAAACTATCAGGCTCATTTCTCTTCCTGGGGCTGCAGGATCCTCTGTGTATATTCTATGTGTATCTACTTCGTTTGCCTTCTTGATTGATTATCTCTTTATATGGCCCACCAAGGGGGCAGGGAATCAACCCTGCATGCCCTACTGATGAGGTCAAATCAAAGCCCTAATCTTAACATAATTTAACCAAATGCATCTCAACTGAATCTAATACAAAGGGTATCATGCCCAGAGAAACAGACCAGTTTAAAAACAATGATTAATATCTCTTTTCAGAATTCATAAATAATATCAAACTGTCACAACCCCTATCTCACTCATTATCAAAAACCCAGTCAAAATGGGTCAGAGACCTAAACATAAAAGCCAGGACCATAAAATTCCTAGAAAATAATGTAGGGAAGCATCTTCAAAATTTGGTGGTAAGAGGTGGGTATGTAGATCTCACACCCAAAGCATGAAGAACAGATGAAACTCTAGATAAATGGGACCTCCTTGAAATTAAATACTTCTGAACTTCAAAGGACTTTGCCAAGTTGGTGAAAAGGCAACCTATTCAATGGGAGAAAATAATGGAATCACATATCCATTAAGTGTTTAATATCCATGATGTTAAAAGAGAACCTACAATTTAACAATAAACAGACAAATGAGCCCTTTAAAAAAATGGACAAAAGTGTTGAATAGAAATTTTTCCAAAGAGGAAATTCAAATGATTAACAAACACATATAAAGGTTTATAACATCACAAGCTTTTAGAGAAATGCAAAGGAAAACTACAAGATAAAATTTCACTCCTATTAGAATTGACACTATTAAAAAAAAGGAAAACTATAAGTATTCCAGAAGATGTGGAGAAATATGAATGATTATTCATTGCTAGTGTGGATGTAAAATGGCACAGTCACTGGGGAAAAGTGTTTGGAGGTTACTAAGGAAGTTAAGTATCGATTTGCCATGTGATCCAGCAATAACACCACGAGGTATATATTCAGAAGAACTGAGAAAAGGGACACAAACAGACACCTGCACACCAATGTTCATAGCAGTATTAGTTACAATTGCTGAAAGATGGAAACAAACCAGCTGTCCATCAATCATTAACAGATAAAGAAATTTCTGTTCTATACATAAGATGGAATATTACTTAGCTGAAAGAATAAATGATGTTAGGAGGCATATGACAACATGAATGAACCATGGGGACATTATGTGGAGTGAAGAAGCCAGACACAAAAGTTCAAATAATGTATGACTTCATTGATATGAACTTTACATAATGAGCAAACTCATGGAGATAATAGCTAGAATATAGTTCACAAGAAGATAGAATGAGAATAGAGAGTGGAAAAGAGAGGTTAATTTGTGCAGATTTGATTAAAAGATGGTTTGTAAATGTTTGGAAATGCATGGAGGTAATGATAGCACATTATAGTGAATGCAATTATTGCAAATATATGGGTATGATAATGGGTCAAAGGGAAAATTTAAGTAGTGTACATCACTAGAAAGAGAGCTAAAAGATGAAACACGAGCATGTACAGCATAGAGAATTCTCTTGTGGAAAATGTGTATGGTTAGTCGTGCCTATATAAGAATGATTTCCTTTGAAATAGAAATTTATGTTAATATTCTGAGATGTTAATAATAGGGTGACATTGGGGCAAAAATACACTCAAAGCAAACTGTGGAGTATAGTAATATATTAATATTCACCTATCAATAGTAAATAAGGTAGTATGCAAAGTGAAATAAACCAGAGACAAGTATTAAAAATTGTTTAACTCCATCTATACAAAATTTAAATAAAAATAAATTTATAGACACAGATATATATTAGCAGTTATGTATGGCAGATGAAAGATAAAGGGATTGAGGGGTGACTACTAAGGGATGGGGGGTTCTTTTCCTGTAATTTTGATTGCAGTGATGAATGAACAACTCTGTGATTATACCAAAACCTGCTGATTGTACAGTGTAGATTGATTTTATGGTTTATGATTATGTTTCAATAAAATTGATAAAAAAAGAACACAATAACTGAAATGAAATATTCCCTAGATGGCTTCAACAGCACAATGGGAGTCACAGAAGAATCAGTGATCTGTTCAGACTAGACAACTAAACAGTTTCACACTGAGGAACAGTAAAAAAAAAATAAAAAACAAACAAACAGAGCCTAACCTGTGGGAAACCAGCAAGACTACAAATGTATGAGTCTCAGCAGGCAAAGATTTGGTGCTGTTTTCTCATCAGAAACCATGGAGGCGAGAAGGCAGTGGTATGCAATATCTAAAGTGCTGATAGAAAATAATTTCCAATCAAGAGCATTAATTCCAGCAAGACTTTCTTCCAAAAAAGGGGAGAGACTAAGACATTCCCAGGTAAACAAAAAGTAAGGGAATTCAGAACAATTGTCTTATGGCTTCTAATGTGTCTGTTGTTAATTAAGTGTTAAAACTATGCGCCATTATACCTATTTGAATGTAATATGTACTTTCATTTGGCGTTTTTTTGATATTGAGGTGTAATTGATATATTATACATAGATTGTATTTTAAGTGTAGAATTTCTAGGTTCTGACATTACATACATGTGCACTCATGGTGACAATCAAGATTATGAAACATTCTTTACTCCTTAAAATGTGCCATCCCATCTCTTTGTAATTATTCCCTCCCTCACACCCAACCTAGTACCCTGTCAAAAGATAACCATACTTGCCTTGCCAGTGGACCTACTTTGGAATTTTTGCTCACGAGTGCGACAGAGTTGGACTCAGATGTGACTTCTCTACACATGCCTCTTCTGTCCTTTTTATTTGAATCTATAGTTGGTGCTGGAGTTGGTAAGTGTACGTCCAAGAGACTTTAATCTCTGGGCTGTCCATGTGCCAGCTGGGCCCTGAATCTTAACAGAGTTGAAATACCTACTCTCCAGTTCATTGGACTCACCCAGCACAACTATCAAGGAGATGATGATGGACAACAACCATCCCAAGGAACTGAGAGAGTCTACAACTCTGCCCCATGGGATCAAAACCCCCTGTCAATTAGAGGTGGAGTGGGCATCATCATCTCAGAACCCTCAGGATTGGGGAATGAAATATGGACTCAAGTAGACTTACTGGTATTCTACTATAGACTTATTGTGATAATAGAAATGGAAGAAATTATATCATTCATGTGGAAGCAGTGGCCAATGGAGGTTCTGAGGGCAGGGAGAGGGAAAAACAGGTGAAATATGGGGGCATTTTGGGGACTTGGGAATTTTCCTGGATGACACTATAATGACAGATACAGGCCATTACATATCTTGCCATGACCTACAAAATTGTGTGAGAAGGAGTGTAAACTACAATGTAAACTATAATCCATGCTTAGTGGCAATGCCCTAAAATGTTTTCATCAATTGAAATACATGTACCACACTAATGAAAGATGTTCTTAATGTGGGAAAATGTGGGAGGTGTAGGAAATGGGGCATATGGGAATCCCCTATATTTTTATGTAACATTTATGTAATCTAAATATCTTTTAGAAAATAATTAAAAATATATATTTTAAAAAAAGATCAAATAGACTTCAAGGGGAGTAGCTGAGATTTGAACCCAAACAGTCTGGCTCCAAAGTTTGTGCTCTTAAATACTTCATTGCTCTATATTGTCTCTTCAATGAAACATATTCAATCATATTGCTTTTACTTAAAATATTATAATTACTTATAATTTTAATGAGAAAAAATATTTTGTACTAAAAAAATAAGTTTTTATTTTAAAATAAATTTTAAAAGGTAACCATACTTTTGCTTTCTGCTACCATAGCTTAGTTTGCATTTTCTAGAATTTTATAATTGTTTCACACATTACATAAACTTTTTGACTGCCATCTTTCACTCTGTGTAAATATTGTAAAATTCATTCATATTACCATATGATTATTTCATATATTTTTTATTTCTGAGTGGTAAATAAATATTTTTATTCCTTTACCCATTTATGCATATTTGTGGGGTTTTTTTGAGTTTTAGACAAATAAAGTTGCTATGAACATTTTTGTACAAGTAAATGTGTAGACATTTGCTTTTAATTTCTCCTCAGTAAACCTGGAAATGTAATGACTGGGTCTATGTAAGTCTGTAATTAATTGAAGAGAAATTTGCTGATCACACCGTTCAAAGGCTGCCATGATGGGTTTTGGCATAGAACTGATAAATAAGAGTCAGTTATTTTATGTATGATATTGGACAATTTCAGAAGAGCTTTTATGTCATTTATTCCATTAGAAGTCCTGTGGATTTGATATAACAACAGAAAATCATTGCATTTCTCGAGTAACACTGAGGTTGAGCCAGAACACCTGGCTTTCTGGGATTGGGGAGAGGCCAGGGTATTGACCTTGTTCTCTGGGATCCACAAACATTTCACCTTAAGAATCCTCACAATAGTAATGAACTGTGGTTTAATTCTTGTTTACATTATGTTTATATTATTGTTCCTCAATTTCTTTCCCATGTTCTAATATATTAATATTTCTTAATATGCAAAGCTTGTGTTCATGCACATATTTTTAACATTCTACTCACCCATATTCTAGAGCCAAATATCTTCTTGAAATAACTTCTGGGTACTGGTTCTTATTGATACTAATTGTGTGTCTCTGGAGGTTTTCATTAATGCCATTAACATTCTCCCATTGGTAAATAAGACTGAACACAGTGCTCTTATTAAAGAGAATATTTTCTATCAGGATCTCAGTCATCGCAACTAAATATTCCCATCATTTTGTCTTCACATGATAATCTTTGGACTCTTTCCACAAATCACAGATTACTATCCTGCATCAGAAAAGGCAATATTAACTTGTGACTCTTTGTGTTTATTAATTTTTTCCCTCTTCTTTACCTTTTATGACTTCCATTTCCCCCATGCACTTCTCCCTTTAATTTTGAGACTGCAAAAGAGATTAAAATAAGAATTACATACTCCTATAAGAACAGCAAAGTTCAATTTTATTCATTACATTAATAAAAATCAGTCCCAGCACATTTATCAGAATTGATAATTGTTTATGGAAGTGCAGAATGAGTTGACTGCAGCAACCTACCAAGTATATATCAGAAAAATTAGTACCAGCAGGAGTGGCTCTTCAAGCTGTCCACAGCTACAGAATGCAAAATACTAATTTAAATTTATATCTAAACAAATTTAATTGTGGTGGATTGTGCTATACATCTAAATATGGAAATACTGATTTATTTGCTATTGCTATTTAATTAATACTTTCATAAAATGTTTGTCTATTACCTTCTCTTTGCCAAACTTTGTACTATATGTTCAGGTGTTACAGATGTGAACAAATTAATCCTTGCCATAAAAATTAAAGTCATACACAATACATCATATTTCAGGTATGATTCTATTGTTTTGTCATAGCATATCATGAGAAAGCATATAAGTATTTATTCTTGATTGATCCCTTAAGCTTCCCAATTAATGTTTGCATATAATCACCCCAAAATATTTAGATACTTTTAGTCAACTCTAAATTAATTAAGGATTAAATGGAAGTTTGCAGGAATAAATAAAACAATATATGCATATAAATGTTAATGAATTTAATATTTCTTCCAATACTTTAGGTAGAATGAGACATCCTTCAAGCCTATATAAAAAAGATGATGCATCACTTGCTTTTTCATTAAAGCTTCAGTGTAACAATCTAATTACCACATGATAAATATATTGTGCAGGGTTCACCTTGCTACCTCCCAGGCACCAGGTAAAGAAAGATCTCAGTTTTGTAATCTCTATTCAAACCAGTTAAGAACATTTTATATTGTCATATTACTATTAACAGAAATTTAAATTAGAAAAGAAAAACATTTTCTTTCTTTAAATATTTTTGCCTCGTTTAAATGAATAATTCTATGGATTTATCATGGAAGATAAAATGCTGAAGGGATCACATGTTTAATCCCTTTTCAGTGATTTTAATTCTTATTCACTGATTTTCTTCACCTAGCTTCAAATTTCAGATATTCTCTTTGGTATGTTAAATCTACAGAGCTTCTATTATTAAAAATGTTATAGTTAAGGAAACTGAGTTTAAGAGTTGTTTGAGTGGCTTTTTATAATTTCATAACAAGTAAATGGCAGAGTTCAGATATAAGAATCTTCCCCTAAAAGCCAAGAAGTTTCAACTCTGATATGCTGTCACATGGAAATTCAAACTAGAAACTTAAAATTAACTCATGAGTGAGAAAATAAATGCTTTCTATTTTTTGTTCAATTTGAGAGTCTGTTTTATTCCTATAATATAGTTGAAGTCATATGGATTTTAGTGTGGAAAAAGTTGACTATTTTTAAAATCTCAACCTTCAGAATGAAACTGACATAAGTTAAAACAAACAGTGGCATATAAAGTCACAATTTTCAAGCAATGCTATCAGTAAGTTGTTAGTAACCAGGTTTGTATGAAACAACATCAACATACATACTTAGTGTACCATTATAAAAGGTCCAGAAGTAAAGATCACTAAAGGGAAGCAAATGTGAGAAATGTATCAGTCTTGCAAGCATTAGGCCTATTTAAAAGTGACACCTGCCCTGCTTTCTGGCATTTTGCAGAAATTCTACGTGCTACAGATGATTAATTTTGACTCAAAGTGAGCAAGGAAGTAAGAATGTGAAGTGTGAGTGACTCAGCAAGCATTTTATTCAATCAATCCCTCAAATTTTCAGTCAAGTTATCCGTTCTGCATATTTTTTTATTCCTAAATTATTCTAGTGCTATATTTATGGTAAGAAAATTTTTACAAACAGAGTGTTTAAAGAGTAAAAATTGAAAAAAAAATATATATATATAAAGTATAAACATATTCTGTAGAGTAATGCAAACAATGGAATGCATTTCATGGATAATTTTCAGGATTTCTAGACACCTTCTACCAAAAATATTTTACAAATATTAAGTCATGAGTTAGGTGTTATTGTAATATTTCTTGGAAATATTTTTTCTAAGGTTTTAACACAGGCATTGCATTGCCTCTAAGTTGCTCTTAATTTAAAACTAAATTCAAAGCAAAGTGCATTTTATTTCCTTAGAGAAAAAAATATTTAAGACTGAGCAAAATATTTTTAACACCCAGAATAAATCGAAAAATAGCTTGAAAGCAAATAAGCCATTCTGCATTAGATTAAACAACCTTATTTTCACAAGGCTTGGATTACAGATTTTTTTTTAGTATTTTTACAGGGCATGAAATCTGAAGCCTTGCCCTGTAAAATACTGTAAATAAAACTTATCTAATAAACAAATGAAATAAAAAAAATTTCAAATTAAATTCACACCCAATAAGGAGTGTTAAGTAAGCTTAGAAAAAAGAAAGTGTATAAGAAATATTCCACCATCCAAAATTTCAGATTTGTAAAAATGTCTCTTTCTCTCTATATTTATGCATATATAAGTATATATGTATGTATATTGATAGGTGAGAGAGACAGAAAAAACAGAAGGCATGTTGAAGATTTTAAAGGATTTTCCTATAACTATTGCACACAGCTAACATTTTGGAAGTGAGAAAGTGAGGAGTCATTGAATGACTCCATTGAGCATTTTACCCAAATGTTTATCTGATAAAACACCACTAAACTGTATAGCCCTATTTTAATTAATGTAACTATTTTTCAATACAGTAACATAAAATTTATGTTAGTGTCTCCAGAACTTAAATCAATGTTTTTATATGATATGTGGGAAAAATCTTGATATATGCCAATTATGATAAAGTTAATGTCAAAATCTCATGTTCTTTGAAAATCATTCTGCTTGTTAGTGAGAGACATGTACTGTAATATTTTTACCTCCTTATACCCACATTTTGAAGCTATAATATTTAAGTAAGTTTTAATTACTTAGTGACTTTTTTTTCATTTGTGCAGCTTGTATAAGATATTCTTTTTTTATACTTTCTATTTTTTTAAAATACTTTAGATTACCAAAATGTTACATAAAAAATATAGGGGATTCCCGTATGCCCCACTCCTTATTTTCCCACATTAATAACATCCTTCAGTAGTGTTGTACTTAATGAATACGTTTTCTTCATTGAATATCAAAACAAGGAGTTGTGTGAGGTAATGTTTACCAGGCGTTTGCGGGGCACTACGCCCCACCTTCTTCCCGGAACCAACTTCCCCATTTCTCTCAGCCTATCACAGCATTCCCTCAACAGCCATAACCTTATTTGGACATGTTGGCCTTCTCCTCTAGCCTCCCTCCTCCCTCCCAAATCTTCCCCCCACGCCCAGCAACAGCTTCGCCCTATCAGAAGACAACATGCTCACCCCCGCCCAACTCTGCCTATAAAACTGCGCAGCTCTCCCTGAATAAAGGTCTTACCTTCCAGCAAGCAAGTGAGTGGTGTCTCTTCATTTAGTACTGTCAGGGAGACCACAGGGCACCAAACGGCGACCCTGTGACAACTTCTCCTTAACCCCCGTGAAGACCAGGGAGCCGGGTCTGCGCTCTCCTGACAACTTCTTCACCCCCCCGCCGTTCCGGAGTGCACGCCGGACGGTCCACAACTAGCTCGTGTCGCTCCCCGGGCTGCAGCAGGGCTGATCACCCTCAGGCCCGGGAACAAAGCGGCAGTTGTGTTCAAAAGAAATATTTATGCTTGACCCCTCTCTGTCACTTACTAACCAAGGGGAAATTATTGAAGTCATTATTACCTTATTGTGCTCATCTATAAAGGAAGATAATAGTTTCAATGTTTAGGTGATATTGAGAAAAAAAATATGTAAACTACCTAGCACAATTGCTACAGTATAAGTAATATAAACGTGATTTTTTCATATTTTAATAATTTATAATATTTGATATTCTTTTGCATGGAACTTCCATAAATGTACAGTATCATCAAAATAAAAGAAATTCAATTATTATGAACTATGGTAAGTTTTCAACATTAAATTTTAGAGCTATTTTATGTCTTTCAAAGACTGGGAAGTAAGAAAGAATTTTCATCTATGATTGAAGAAAGTTCTGTGCCTTTCATATAGGTAAAAGCAAGCAATCCCTAAATAAGTGAATGATTACCTTAATAATTACTTAATGATTTATTATGCATAGAAAAATTACCTATGTGCTTAGAGAACATAAAGAATAACTTATTGAGTGAACTTCAAGTATTTTATAATAAAACGGTGTACATCTAGAACAAACACTAATGTTCAATCAATTTTAAGTAGAATGGATTTTCTGGAAAATAATATTTCAATGAAGTGTTAACAAAGTGATAAAGCCATATATTATGTCTGACATTTTTATGGATATTTATGTTATGTTGCCTGTATCAGTCAGCCAAAGGGTGCTGATGCAAAATATCAGAAATCTGTTGGCTTTTATAAACGGTATTTATTTGGGGTAGAAGCTTACAGTTACCAGGCCATAATGTGCAAGTTACTTCCCTCATCAAAGTCTCTTTTCACGTGTTGGAGCAAGATGGCTGCCGATGTTTGCAAGGGTTCAGGCTTCTTTTCCCCTTAAGGCTCCATGGTCTCAGCTTCTTCCAGTATCAGCTGTAGATTGGGATAAGTCTTGTCTCTCTCCTGGGGCTCACTCCTCTCTGGGCTCAGTGCTGGTCTCTCCACAAGCTCAGCTGTGTCTTATTAGGCAAATGGTTCGACTCTCTTCCCAGGACTTCTGCAGTGCTTTTCTGTGTGCTTATTTCCCAGGCCTCAGCTCAAAACTCCAATTAACTCATTGCCTTGCTGTTTTCTCTGTGAGTCCCCACCCATCAAGGGGGCAGGAATTCAACATCCTACTGACATGGCCCAATCAAAGTCTTAATCATTATTTAATCAATAAAGTGAAACCTCTGAATCCAATACAATCTACTATGCCAGTTCACAAACATAACCCAATATCTATTTTTGGAATTAATAAACAATATCAAACTGCTACATCACTTGAATTAGATCTTGCTTAAATAGAGACTTACCAGAATTATGCCAGATATGGATTTCAAACTGGATAAGTGATGAGAGGGAAATGTAAGTGCAGTTTTAAAAATAAGGTGGCTTGGGACAGATATATAGATGAGATGATCACATAATTTAGAAGAAGAAAAAGAAGGATAGGGGTAGTTGGTGGAAAAGGAGTCTACCAAAACTAAGGATTTTGTAATGTAATAATAAAACTTAGAACTGGCTATTGATAAATGGTAGCTTGGACTCCCATGAATCTTTAATGGAATGAATGGATGAAAGAATATACAGGAGAACCAACAGGGAACAGGAATTTGCAACAGGAGTGGAAATCCTTAAAGCATACTTCAGTATTGAATAATTCTAAAAAGCTGAAGCCTGACGGGGCACAAGTAATATTCACTGAAGATATTCTTGTAATGAGATTCTTATATACAGGATCATAAAACTTCAAGGCAAAAACAAAAATATATATTGAATTCATCATATACTTTTGCACAAGTCCATTAAAATTGAAATTTTGGACAATAGGGAAAGTTGTTTTGAATAGTTCTCATTGTCAACTTAGTACAGACTATGTGGGAAATCAGTGGAAAGATGTTGCAGGTTTGGATCACAGTGATTTAATAGGTCATCCAAATGGCATGCTTTCATCAATACTGGAGTACTTGGCAGGCTAGGATGTAATTGTACAAGTGAATGGTCAGATTGAAGAGGAGAAAGAGTTGGTCTAAAGGAAAACAGTGATACTCAATATAATCAAAATTTCTTCAGGAGGAAATCCACCATAGGGCAAAGCGTCATCCAAGGGAAAAAATCTGCCTATAGTGAACACTTTTCCACGTACATTCCATGGCTTAATAAATTTCCTTAGCCTCTAAGTGACCAAGTCTTTTCATTTAAAAATAGCATATATTACTTCCCAAATTGCAGTGTTACAAAGACAATAAGAGGACACGTGAAATATTTGAATAATGTGAACTGCAAAATAAACAGAAGCACATTAGTGACATCATATACTTAGTTTGTTATTGTATATAGGCAAGGGAGGAGCAAAATGAACGTAGAAAGTATCTAATAAAACACATAAAACTGAGAAATAGAAATTGAAGTCAAATATAAAAGTTAAAAGTGTATATCATAGCATTTTCTAGGAAGAAATATATGTAACCACTCAGAATTGTTCATCAGAGAAAGGGATTCTTTGAAGGTGAGTTTACAAATGAAATCAGTATCAAAAGTCATCATGTTACAAGTGGAGATAAAAATAATTTTCCAGCAGAGAATGGACTTTATTTAATATAAAGTTTTGTGTCATGGTTACAACAGTAGTTGCCTATCTCTATTGAGATCACATTTGGTCATCAACTAAGGGTAATTGTTAACAATTTTAGAGTACTTCTAATGAGTCAGGATAAACAGAAATTATCTGTTAACTAAATTAATGCTCCAGCTATATATGTGATCTCTAATATATACTTTATAAAAATAGTACATGACAGAAATATATCTAAACATTGTTAAAGCTCTCGTAATATAATTTATTGCTAATCCTACTTGGAAATAAATTACACAAACAGGAAGATAACCAATACCAAATACAGAGAATAATATTTTTTTTTAATGTATTTGATGCCTTATCAGTGGGCTTTTCTTTGGAATCTGTGCTCATGAGAGTGACAGAGTTGGACTCAAATAAGTCCTCCCTGCATAGGGTCCATCAGTCCCTTCTATTCAAACCTATATGTGATGCTGGAGTTTGTAGGTATACTTCCAGAGACTGGAGCCTCGGTCCTACCCATGTGCCAGCTGTGCCTGGAATCTCGGTGGAGCTGCAACTCCTACTCTACAGCTCAATGGACTCACCCAAGTCACCTGGTGAGGAGATGATGATGGACAACGGCCATCCCAGAGAATGGGGAGAGCCTTCAGCTGCTGGCAGGATCATCCCACCCACCATATCCATGGGATATAAGCCCCCTCTCACTTGGAGGTGGAGTGGACATCACCATCCCAAACTCCTTAGGATTGGGGGAAGAGCTATAGACTAGAGTGGACTTAATGGTATTCTGTTGTAGACATAATGTGATTTAAGCAATGGAAGAAATTACAACAGTGAGGTGGAGCCAGTGGCCAATGGACACTTTTGGGGCAGGGAACGGAAAAGCAGCTGTAATACAGGTGCTTTTTCAGGACTTGGGAATTATCCTGAGTAACATTACAACGACAGATATAGGGCATTTTACATCAGCATATAACATGCAGAACTGTGTGGGAGAGAATGGGGTCTACAATGTGAACTATGGCCCATGTTTAGAGGCAAAGCCCCAGGATGTGTATATCCATTGCAGGTGATGAGCCACATTAATGAAAGATGTTTATGTGGGATATTATGGGAGGTGTAGGAGATGGGGAACATGGGAATCCCTGTAATTTTTGTGTAACATTTATGTAATCTAAGCATCTTATAAAATATATAGATTTTTAAAAATGCTATTTGATAAACAGACAGGCTAATTTTTTCCTTCCTCGTGATTCTTCATATTTTTTAGGTATTATTTTTCTTCTTTTTATATACAAAGCAAATTACCAAAAAAAGACCCAATTTACCATGGTGATGGAATTCTTGCTCACAGGATTTTCTGATGTGTGGGAACTCAGAATTTTGCATGCCCTGCTGTTCCTTTTGACCTACTTGGCAACCCTGATCAGAAGTCATCTCATTGTCACAATAACTACACTTGACCAGAGTCTTCACACTCCTATGTATTTCTTCCTTAGGAATCTGTCTTTTCTGGACGTGTGCTACATTTCTGTCCCTGTCCCCAAGGCATTTGTTGTCTTCCTGCTTGATGATAGGTGGATCTCCATGGGAGGATGTGCAGTCCAGATATTCCTCGTGTTTTTCTTGGCTTTTGTAGAATTGCTGTTCTTCACCATCATGGCCTATGATTGCTTTGTGGTCATCTGCCAGCCCCTCCACTATCCTGTGATCATGAACCCTCAGTTTTGCATCCAGATGAGAGTGGTCTCCATATTCAGTGCTGTAGTTTATGCAGGTTTCCACAATGGCAGCACTTTCCACTTGTCCTTCTGTCAATCAAACATGGTCCATCAATTCTTCTGTGGCATCCCTTCTTTGCTGAAGTTCTCCTGATCTGACACCTTTAATAATTACAATTATGATTGTAATTTTTGTCTTTGCCATCGTGTTTGGTATCATTTGCTTTGCATTCACCACCATGTCTTATACTCACATATTTTCTACTGTGCTCAAATTTAAAACAAGGGTAAAGCAAGGAAAAGCCTTTTCTACTTGTGTTCCCCATATTCATTGCAATAATCTTTCTCAACTCAGCCTTTGCTGTATATATGAAGCCAACCTCCAACTTGCCATTGATTCAGGACATGATCATTTCAATATTCTATTCTATAATCGCTCCTTTCATGAATCCAATTATCTACAGTCTCAGAAACAAGTAGATAAAGGAGGATGTAATGGTAATGATGAGGAGTAAATCTCTATTCAGGAAAAGAACAGGATAATTATTTCAAGACATTTCCACTGTGACTATGTGGAGTAGATGGAAAAATGCTTCACTTTCATTCTTGACATTTATAACTTTTGGGGACCATACTTGCTATCTAAGTGAAATTCCTTGTATTACCTGTCATCAGTGAAACAATACACATATCTATTACTTTGATGTTTCCTCTCCCAAAATGCACATTTACTGATGACTAAAAGAGAAATGCTCAGGACTCTTAATTTTGCTACGTATTTCTCTTTAGAATTATTTTCTTTTACATATACAGAATCATATAATTGTTAAAATATATACAACCTTAAGCTGACTTCTTATTTAAAATAGAAAAGTTAAATATTAAATCATATATTTAAAATATTCCCAAATAAATATAATGACACCTGAAAGTTGGTTATACATAATAATAACAGATTATATAATGTAGCTATAATGCAAAAATCCCTAGAAAGAGAAAAATACCAAAATACATCCAGGAATTCTTAGCCAACATGAATAGGCCTCTTATAATGAAGACACTGAATAAGTCATCAATAACTACTCACAAATGAAAGCCTATGCCAAGACAGTTTCACCAATGAAATATACCAAACATCAAGGAAGAATTAAATCCAATCTTCATAAACTCTTCCAAAAATGGAAAATGATGGAATATTTCCCTATTAATTCTATGAGTCTAGTACACCAAATCACAAGAAAGAAATATAAACATTGATGTCTCTTGGGAATATGGACTGAATTATTCTGGACCTATACTAGCAACTCAAATCCAACCATAAATAAAAAAGTAATTATACACCACAGCCAAGTGAAACTTACCCAATGATACAAGGTTTTTACAGTCTGAAAACCAATTAATGTAAAATATCATTTCAAAAGAATAAAAATAACAACAACATGATACTCCTCCCAATGCATACAGAAAAAGCATTTCACTAAACCAACACATATTCATAATAAAAACACTCAACAATAAAGGATTGTATATCAGAGTGAACTTTCTTATTGACAATGAGTATGGGTTTTTGTGCATATAATGAATTTTTTAATTTGAAACACAACAAATGTATATTAATATTATGAGATATTAATAAAATGGCAATATTGGGGTAAAAATATAAGCACAACCAACTATGGCCTATAAGGAATAGATATATATTAATATTCTTCCATCAATGGTAAAAAGGAAGTATGCTATGTGAAATAAATAAGAAATAAAGTATTAAAAATTGTTTAACTCCATCTATACAAAATGTAAATACAAATAAATTAATAGAAACAGAAGTAGATTAACAGTTTTTTATAACGGGAAGGATAGAGGGATTGAGAGGTGGTTATTAAGATTAGGGAGGTATACTTTTTGGAATAATAAAAGTGCTCTCATATTGATTGCAGGGATGAATGTACAACTCTGTGATTATACCAAAAGCCATTGATTCTATACTGTAGACAGATTGTATGGTTTATGATTTTGTTTCAATGAAACTCATTAAAAAAGAGCACAATAACTGAAATGTAATATTCCATTGATGATTTTAACAGCACACTGGAAGTGGCAGAAGAAAGAATCATTGATCAGGGACACAGACTACTGAACAGACTCACAATGAGGAGCAGGAAAAAAAAGCATAAAAAAGAACAAACAAATCTTAACAAATCTGTGGGACACCATGAAGTGTATAAATATATGGATTATAGGAGTGAGTAAAGAAAGAGAGAAAGGATCAGAAGGAATATTCAATGAAATGATGACAGAAAATGTCCCAAATCAAATGTACAGCACACATGTGCATAATGAAGAAGACCAATGACCCCAAACAGTATAAACTCAAAGAGAGCCATGCCCTTACATATAGGGATCAAGTTGTCCTAAACCAGGACAATTAGAGAGTTCTGAAACTTGCCAGTGAAAAACAATGAGCTACGTACAAGAAAACCCCCTAAGATTTGTTGCTGGTTTCTCATCAGAAACCATAGAGACAAGAAGGCAATGGTATTCAATATTCTAAGTGCTGATAGAAAGAATTGCCAATAAGAATATTAAATCCAGCAAGACATTCTTCCAAAATTGATGAGTGATTAAGACATTCCCAGATAAACAAAAGATGAGGGAGATCAGGACCCTTGCCTTATAGCTTCTAATGTGTGTGTCATAAATTAGGTGTTAGTACCATGTGTTATTATACCTATTTGAATGTAATATGTAGTTTTATTTGGCTACTTAAAACAATTGCAATGGACATACTATACACAGCATGTATTTTGAAGTATAGATTTTGATAAGTTCTGACATTGTATACATATGCATTCATGATGACAATCAACATAATGAAAGCATCTTTTACTTCCTAAAATGTGTCATCCTATCTCTTTTTTATGTAACCATTTTTTTTTTATTTTTAAAAAACAGATTACATAAATGTTATGTAAAAGATATAAGGGATTTCTATATACCCCACTACCTCCCCCTCCCACACTATCCCACATTAACAACATCCTTCATTAGTGTGGTAAAATTGTTAAAATTGATAAACTCATATTGGAGCATTGTAACCATGGACTACAGTTTACATTATAGTTTACATGCTGTCCCACACAATTTTGTAGGTTATGACAAAATATACAATGGCATGTATCTGTTACAGCAATGTCATGTAGGACAAATCCAATGTCCTGAAAATGTCCCCATATTACACAAATCCTTTCCTCTGCCATCCCTCAGAACCTCTGTTGGCCACTGCCTTTACATCAATATGAGTTCTTCCATTACTAGAATAATAAGAAATCTATAGTAGAATAATAGTAAGTCCACTTTAGTTCATTGTTCATTCCACAGTCTTGAGGATTTGGGGATGGTGATGCCCATTCTGCTTCTAATTGAGAGCCGGCTTAGATCCCATGGGACAGATGGATGGAGATCTTGCTTGCCATTGCTGACACTCTTTGTTCCTTGGGATGTGTGTTGTCCATCGTCATCTCCTTGTTAGTTGTCCTGGGTGAGTCTAATGAACCGGAGAGTAGGTGTTGCAATTCTGCTGAAATTCAGGGCTCAACAAGCACATGGATGGCCCAAAGATTTAAGACTCTGGGCCATTTATTTATCAAGTATAGTGCTAATTTGGGGTTCAAATAAAAGGGGCAAAAGAGCCATGTGTAGAGAACCTAAAAATGAGTCTAACTCTGTTAACACTGGAGAGCATGAAACCCAAAGTAAGGCCCACTGACCGGTTGCTGAACTCCTCAACTCACAGCCCTACCTATAGTGTCTGGATATCTCTAGAGCCTTCCGGAGCCCCAGTACTTGTGGCACTGTTTACTGTGGCAGTCAATGAGATCCTGCTGAGACTTGCATAAGCGTAGCCCCTGGAATGACCTCCCAATTCACTTTGAAATCTCTCAGCCATAAAAATTAATTTGTATTTATCCTTTCCCCCTTTTGGTCAATGTCTTTTTCCAGATGCATTGCTAGTTAGTGCTTGGTAATAGTCCCTCAGTGCCAGGGAGGCTCTTGCCCAGGAGTCACATCCCATGTGGGGGGAAGGTAGTGTGTTTATATGCTCTCTCTCAATAGAGAGAAGCCACCTTTGAGCAAGAAGGAATCCTTCAGGAAGTAACTCTTAGGCAGTATATAATACCAGGCTAAGTTTCAATTTCACAAGAAAATGTTCATAAGTGCAATCATTAATGTCAAGTGCCTGGCATAATGGTCTGTCATACTTCACTAGACATTGCTCTTGCTTTAGGGGGATTCTTGCTGTCCTAATAGAGAATGTAGCAGAACTCCCTAGGATGGAAATTCAATATTCTTTTTCTTATCGTGTGGAATCTTCACACACTGAGACAATGTCCCATGGACACTTAAACATATCCATATGTGTTAGAGGCATGCCCCAGGTGAACCCCTTCCCATGGTCCCCACATCACTGACACCCTGCTCCAGTGTGTTTAGTCATTTTAGTCACAATGTCTAATTTTTTTTAATTATTTCAAATTGTTTTAATTTTTTTGTATTTTATTGGTTATTTTTAAATTATTTCATTTTCTTATTAATTTTATTTATTTATTTATTTTTTTACTTTATTTTTGAGAGGTTTTGGATCTCAGAAGGGTCACAGCAGTTGTGGAGGAGGATCATCCTATCTCTCTGTAATTATTCTGTCCCTCATCCACAACTTAGGACATTGTTGAAAGATAACCACATTTTTCCTTTCTACTACCATAGCTTAGTTTGCATTTTCTAGAATTTTATATAAATTGATTCATACATTTCATACTCCTTTTTGATTGGCATCTTTTACTCTTGTGTAAATACTATAAAATGCATTCATATTACCATATGATTATATCATCCACTTTTATTTGTGAGTAGTATTATATAGCATGAATATACTAAAATATTTTTATTCCTTTACTCATTGTTGCATATTTGTGGGTTTTTCCCCCCAGTTTTAGACAAATATAAGTAATGCTACTATAACATTTTTGTACAAGTAAATGTGTGGACATTTGCTTTTCATTTCTCCTGGGTAAACCTGGGAATGGAATGACCAAGTTCTGTTGTAATTCTGTATTTAATTGAAGAGAAATTTGCTGATCACATCATTCACAGGCTGCCATGTTGGGCTTTGGCAATGGACTGATAAATAATATTCAATTATTTATATATAATCTTGGACAATTTCAGAAGAGCTGTTTTGTCATTTAATCAGTTAGATGTCCTGGGGTTTGATCTGATAAGTGAATATAATTGCATTTCTCAAAAGGAAATGCTAAGGATCAGCCAGAACACATGTCCAGGTTTGGGGAGAGGCCAGATTCTGGACCTTACTTTCTCTGTGCCTTGTTCTCTAGGATCCACAAACATTTCACCTTAGGATTCCTCAGAATATTGATAAACTATGATTTAATTCTTGTTTACCTCATTTTCATATTATTCTCACCAATGCTTTCACATGTTCAGATATATTAATATTCCTTAATATACAAACTTGTGTCTGTGCCTAGATGTTTCGGGTTCTGTTCAATCTCACTCTAGAGCCAATTATATTATTGAAATAATTTCTGGGCACTGGTTCTTACTGATGCTAATTTTGTGTCCTGGGGGTTTTCACTAATGCCGTTGTCATTCACTGATTGGTAAATAAGACTGAACATGGAAACACTTATTAAATAGAACAGTTTCTATCAGAATCTCAGTCATCTCAGCTAAATATGCCCATCATTTTGTCTTCACATGAATCATATTTGGAATCTTTCCACAAACTGTGGATTGCCTATTCTACATCAGAAATCACAATATTAACTTGTGAGTCTGTTTTTGTTAATTTCTTTTTTCCCTCCTCCTCACCTTATTCCATATATGACTTTCATTTTTCTTATCCAAGTCCCTTTATGAGACTATAAAGAGTTTAAAATAAGAAGTACATACTCAGATCCCAGTGGGTTCCGTGTAATATTTTAGGTAATCTAAGCACCTCTTAAAATATATGTATATATATATATAAATAACATTTTTGTAAGCAAATACACATATATGCATATATATTTATATATCATTTTGCAAATGTTTGTATGTATTGTGAGAATTTTGATTTTTACCCATAATAAAAAATAAAAATAAATAAATAAATAAATAAATAAATAAATAAATAAAAAGAAGTACATACTCATACAAAAACAACATATTCATTTTTATTCATTGCATTAAAAAATTTCAGTTCCAGCACATTTATCAGAATTGATAACTGTTCATGGAAGTGCAGAGTGATCTGATAGTAGCATTAGACCTAGTTGATGCCTACAAAACAAGCAGGGGCAGAAATGGTTCTGCAAGTTGTCCACAGTTTTGGTACATAAAATGGTATTTTAAATTTATATTTAAACAAATTTAAATATGGTGGATTGTGTTTTACCTAAAATGTAGAAATAGTGATTTATTTATGCTATTGCTATTTAATTTATACTGTCAGGAAATGTTTGCTTATTACCTTCTTTTTGATAGCCTCCATAGTATATGTTCACATGGTACAGACATGAACAAGTGAAACTTTTTCATAAAAATTAAATCATACACAATCCATTATATTTCACTTATAATTCTACTCTTTGCCTTTTCATAAAATGAAAGAGCATGTAAGCATTTGATCTTGATTGATCCCTTAAGCTTCCCAACTATTGTGTGCATATAATTATCCTAAAATATTTAGAAACATTTAGTTAATTATAAATAATTACTTGGAAGTTTGCCTGAATAAGTAAAATAATATATACATGTATATGTTAATGAATTTAATATTTCTTTCAATTCTTTAGAAAGAACAAGTTGTCCTTTGCAGAAAAGTCAATGTATAATTTGCTTTTGCATTTTGAGGGACCAAAACATTAGTGCAACATTCTATTTATCACGAGATATTTCCTGTGCAATGTTCAACCAGCTACCTCCCAGTCTGCTGGTAAAGAAATTATTGCAGTTTTTACAATCTTTAGTCAAACTAGTACAAAATACTTTGTATTCTTTCATTCTTTTTAACAGAAATCTAAAATAGCAAAGAAAAGCGCTGGGTTTCTTTTGACTTTTTTTCTCTTCTTAGAAAGAATGGTTCTATGGATTGATCATTCGAGGTAACTAAATCCTCAAGGGATCACATGCTAAATCCTTTTATCAGTGATTTGTAATTATTATTTAATTATTTTCTTCACTTAGATAAAAATTTCAGAACTTCTCTCTGAAATGTTAAATCCACAAAGCTTCTATTTTTAAAAATGTTATACATAAGGAAACTGAGGTTCAGAGTTGTTTGACAGGCTTTCCATAGCTACAGAGCTACATAAATGGCAGAGTTCAAATGCAAAACATTATCTTCCCTTAAAGGCCAACAAGCTTCAATTCTGATATGCTGCCACATGGAAATTCAGGCTAGAAACCTAAAATTGATTAATGAGTGAGAAATAGTAAATGCTTTTCATTCTTTTGTTCAGACTTTGAGAGTCTGTTGCATTCCTATAATATATATCCATATGGTCTCATATGAATTTTATTAAGGAAAAGGTTGATTAAATATTTTTACAACTTCAAACTTTCATTATGAAACTGACATAACTAGGTTAGAGCTATAGAGGCATACTGAAGTCACAAGTATTAATCAAGTTTATCATACAATGCTATCAATAAATATTTAAGAAACACTATTCATGTTTGCCTGAAACAACAACATGAACATATACTACTCAGTACAACAAATTAAAGGGTCCTGAAATACAGGTCATTAAAGGAGATCCAGTGAGAAATTTATCAGTCTTGCAAGCATTAGGCCAATCTGAAAATGAACACCTCTACTGCCTTCTGACATTTAGCAGAGGTTCTACATGTTAAAAGTGATTAATTTTGACTCAAAACAGGAAGCACGGAAACAAGAATGTGAACTGTGAGTGAAACAGCAGACATTTTAATTATTCAATACCTCAATATTTTGATGAAGTTATCATTTCTATGTATTTTTTATTCCTAAATTATTTAAGTGCATATTTATGGTAAAAAATTCTTATAGACAGAAAATTCAAAAAGTAAAAATTGGAACAAAATATAAAGCCTTAGCCAATTCCTCTTGATACAGCAACCAAAAGAATGCATTTTAAGGGTCATTTGCAATATTTCCAGATATCCTCTATTTAAAATATTTTATAAATATTAAATTCTCGAGGTAGGTGTTATTGTAATACATCTTAAAAATAATTATTTCTAGTGGTTTTTGCATTATTTTTCTATTTTTTTAATTATTATTTTTAAAGAAGCATTAGATTACATAAATGTTACATAAGTTGCAGAGAGAGTCTGCAACTGCAAGCAAGATAGTCCCATCCATCTGCCCCATCGGATCTAAGCCCCCTCTCAATTAGAGGTGGAGTGGGCATCACCATCCCAGAATCCTCAAGATTGGTGAGTGAATGATGGACTAGAGTAGACTTACTGTTATTCTACTATAGACTTATTGTTATTCTAGCAATGGAAAAACTTTTATCATTGATATGGAGACAGTGGTCACTGGAGGTTCTGAGGGGAGAGAGAGGGAAAAACAGGTGTATTATGGGGGCAGTTTTGGGACACTGGAATTCTCCTGAATGATGTTGCAATGATGGATACAGCCCATTATATATTTTGTCATAACTTACAAAATTGTGCGGGACAGTGTAAACTATAATGTAAACTATAACCCACCCTTAGTGGCAATGCTCCAATATGTGTTCATATGGGAATCTCCTATATTTTTTTTATGTAAAATTAATGTAATCTAAAGTATTTAAAAAATAAAGATAAAAAATTTTTAAGATTCCATATTTCCCACTCCCTGCCCCTGCCACACTTTCCCTCATTAACATCCTTCATTAGTGTGGTACATTTGTTACAATTGATGAACAAATGTATAATGGCCTGTATCCATCATTTCAATGTCATGCAGAACATAAATGAGAGAGAAAAACAGAGAAAGAGGAGAAAGCATGTTGAAGACTTTAAAGGATTTTCCTATATCTCTTGTACAGAGCTAAATTTTGTTAAGAAGCAGGTGAAATGTCATGCCAGGAATACTTCACTGAATATTTACCTAAATGTTTATTTGGTAAAAGGCCACTAAAATGAATAGTCACATTTTAATTTATGTAACTATTTCTCAAAACACTAATGTAAAATTTATATTTAAGTCTACAGAACTTAAATGAGTGCATTTAAATGATTTTTGGAAAGTGTCTCAAATTATATTCCAATTATGATCAAGTAATATCAGAATCTCATGTTTTTTGAACAGTGTTCTAGGTGTTAAGTCAGAGATATGCATCATCATTATTTTTACTTCCTTACCTCTACATTTTTAAAATATAATATTTAAGTAAGTTTTTATGATTCAGTGACTCTTTTTTTTTTTTAATTTTACCGGGAGGTCCCGGTGATCGAACCCAGGTCCCTCCATATGGCAGACGGACGCCCAACCATTTGAGCCATATCCGCCCCAGATTCAGTGACTCTTAATGACTGTTTTCTTCATTGCAAATCAAAACAAGAATTTGTGGTAAAAAGAACAAATTATGTTTAATCCTTTTATGTAACTTACCTTTTGGGGAAATGACTGAAGAACTTCGGACCCTTTTTTTTCTCATATATAAATTCAGATAATGGTTTCAATGATGAGGTGATATTTATAAAAAATATTTAAAGTCCTTAGCATAATAGCTATTGTATAATTTATATAAGAAGTGATTTTTATATATTTTATATTTTATAATATTTGATATGAGTTTTCATTGATTTGCATAAACTTGCATAAATTCACAATATCACAAAAATAAATTATTTTAAGTTATGATAAGTTTTTAAAGTTTAAATTTTAGAGATAATTGTATACCTTTAAGTGACTGATTGGGAAATGGGAAAGAATGTCCATCTGTATTTGAAGAAAGCCTTATGCCATTTAAAGCATACAACCAAAACATTTTCACCAAGAAAATTGTCCCAAATGAAATGAATCATTACCTTCATAATTCATTAATGATTTATTATGTGTAGAAAATTTACCTATAGGCTAACAGGACATAAATATGAATAAATTATTGTATGAGCTCCAAGTATTTTATAGTAAAATTGTATAGGTCTAGAACATGTACTCAAGTTCCATTGATTTTAAGTAATATGGATTTGTTGAAAAGGAATATTTCAATGAAGTGTTACCAAAAGTAAGAAAGGTATACATTATACCTGAGATTTTTATGGATATTTTTGATTATGGTGCTGAATTATATCTTGCTTAAAATGAGATTTACCAGAACTATGCCAGATACTGATTTCAATCTGGATAAAGAATAAGAGGAAAATGTAAGTGGTTTCAAAAAAAGGGAGAAGGTTGGAGGACAAATATGTAGAAGAGATAATCACAGATTAGAGAAGAGAAAAAAAAGGAGGCTGGGGTATAAGATAGAAGAGAGAATACTAAACTAAGCATTTTGTAAAGTAATAAGAATATAACTTGAAACTCACTATTGAGATGTGATACCTCAGACTACCAAGAAAATTTAATGGAATGAATGGATGTAATTATACACAGGAGAACCAAGGGGGAGCAGAGATGTTGCAGGAGGAGTGGAAATCCTTAGAGCATACTCCAGTACAGAGGCATTATAAGAAGCTGAACACTGAGGGATCAGCCAAGTGATATTCAGTTGAACATGTTTATTATAATGAGATATTTATGTACAGGATCATAAAATTTCAAGGCAAACAAAAAGATATATATATGTATGTATTGAAGTCATCATATACTTTTGCACAAGGCAAAGAACATGGACATCTGGAACAACGGGGACAGTTTTTTGAATAGTTCTCATTGTCAACTTAGTACTCAATATGTGGGAAATCAAAAGAGAAAAGTTTCAGGTTTGAATCATAGTGATTTAATAGGGCATTCAAATATCATGCTTTCATGAATACTGGAACACTTGGAAGGCTGGGATAGGATTGTACAAGTGGATGGTCAGATTGCAGAGGAGAGAGAATTGGCCTAAAGGAAAAAAGTGATGTTCAGTAGGATCAGGATTTCTCCTGGAGGAAATGCACTATAGGACAAAGCATCATCTACATAGAAAAATCTGCCTTTTAAGGAATGCTTTTCCACTTATATTTACATGGTTTAATACATTTCCTTAGCATCTAAGTGACCAAGTCTTTTAATTTAAAAATAGCATATATTACTTCCCAGATTAGAGTGTTACAAAGAGAATAATAGAACATGTGAAACATGTGAATAATATGCCCTCCAAAGGAAATATAAAGAAACAAAATCTCATGGTACTATCATTCACTTAGTTGCTGTTATATATAGGATAGAAGAGGAACAAAATGAAAGTGGAAAATATCTAATAAAAATACTTAAAAATGGGAGTGAAATTGAAGACAGCTATAAAAGTTAAAAGTGTATATCATAACATTTTAAAGAAGGGATATATGTAACTATTCAGAAGGTCATCATCATAGAAAGGGATTCTTTAAAGTGAATTTACTAATGAAATCAGTATCAAAAATCATCATGGTAGAAGTAGTGATAATAATTTTTCCAGCAGAGAATGGATTTTAGTGAATGTAAAGTTTTCAGTCTCTGTTACAATAAAGTTGCTTCCTCTCTATTCAAATTACATTTGGTCATCAAATATTGATAATTGTTAACAATTATAGAATACTGCTATTGAGTGAGGATGCATAAAAATGGCCTATTAACTATATTAATGCTCCAGCAAAATATTTTATTTCTAATACTTATATTATACAGTTCTATATGACAGAAATATATCTAAACTCTGTTACAAGCTCTTAAATACTTAAATATATTTTACTGCTAACCTTACTTGGAAATAAGTTACACAAGTAGGAAGATAATACCAAATACACAATATAATATTGAGGAAATGTGATTTGATAGACATACTTAGGCTAATTTGATTCTTCTTCATGATTCTCAACATTTTTAAGGTATTATTTGTCTTTTTCTTTTCAAATCTAGAGCTAATTACCAAAGATGCCCAACTACTCCATGATGACTGAATTCCTGTTCACAGGATTTTCTGATGTGTAGGAACTCAGAATTTTGCATGCCCTGCTATTCCTTCTGACGCTGGCAACCCTGATCAGAAATCTTCTCATTGTCACAGTAACTACACTTGACCAAGGTCTTCACACTCCTATGTATTTTTCCTTAGGAATCTTTCTGTCTTGGGCATGTGCTACATTCCTGTCACTGTTCCCAAGGCATGTGTCATCTACCTGCTTGATGACAGGATGATCTCTATGATTGGATGTGCAGCACATATATTCCCAAGCTTTTCTTGGTTATTACAGAGCTGCTGATCCTCACCATCATGGCCATGACCGCTATGTGGCCATCTGCCAGCCCCTCCACTATTCTGTGATCATGAATCCTCAGAACTGCATCCAGATGACACTGGCCTCCATGTCATCTGGAGTGGTGTGGTCTATGCAGGATTCCACACTGGTAACACTTTCCACTTGTCTTTCTGTCAATCAAACGTGGTCTATCTATTCTTCTGTGACATCCCTTCTCTGCTGAAGCTCTCCTGCTCTGACACCTTCACCAATGTGATTGTAAATTTTGTCTCTGCCATCCTGTTTGGTTGCAGCTGCTTTGCTTTCATCACCATGCCTTATATTCACATATTTTCTACTGTGCTCAAGTTTAAAACCAGCATAGAGCGAGAAAAGGCCTTTTCTACTTGTATTCCTCATATCCTCGTTGTAATCATCTTTCTCAGCTCAGGCTTTGCTGTATATATGAAGCCAATCTCCAACATGCCATCTATTCAGGACATGATTGTTTCCATATTTTATTCTGTAATCCATCCTTTTATGAATCCAATTATCTACAGTCTTAGAAACAAGCAGATAAGGAGGCTGTAAGGAGAATTTTGAGGAGTAAATATTCAGGAAAATAATAGGATAATTATTTCAAGATATTTCCACTGTGATTATGTGGGCTGAAAAATGCTTCAAAACTATGTTTCTTGACATTTATAACTTCTTGGGTCCACACTTGATTTCTAAGTGAAATTCCTTGTATTATATGTCAACAGTGAAACAATATACACATCTGTTACTTTGATGTTTCCCCTACCAAAATGCACATTTACTGATGACTGAAAGAAAAATGCTCAGGACTCTTATCTTTTGTTACTTATTTCTTAGAGGAAACATAATTATAAATCTTCATGACCTTGGATTTGCAAAGGATTCTTTGACAAGACAATGAAAATATCACCACCACCAACAAAAATAGATTAACTGGACTTCCTTTAAATTAAAAACTTGTGTGCTATAAATGACACCATCAATGAAAAGACAATCCACAGAATGGGAAAAAATATTTGGAAATCATATATATGAAAAGGGTCTTATACCTAAAATATATAAAGAAATCTAACACCTCAATATTTTAAAAAGACAAACAATGTAAGTGAACATGGAAAAGTCTCTGAATAGATATTTCTCCAAAGAAGATATACATATGACCAAAGAAAACATAAAGTTTCTCAACATCTTTAGTCACTGGCAAAATGCAAATGCTTGGATCCCAGATTAGATGTAAGTAGAGTACAAACTCTCTTCTTATCTCTCTTCTTATTGTTTATCTATTACACCGCTCCAAATATGATGTTCACTTTTTAAAATGTTGTGCACAGTTATCGTCCAATGTAAATGATCAACAAAAACAGATGAAAATCTGACATGTCCAGATGTTGAAATTACCATTATGGGTTACTTGACATGCAATTTTGATATAGAAAACAGTAGTGCTGATCTAAATTAATCACTGCTATAGACAGGAATAATTAGTACTTCTGCTCAGGCTCAGGAATAGTCACAAAATTGCACTGACAATGAAAATTCTGCTGTTAACTAAATTGTGTGCTACACTAAAGTTTTCTTGGGATGTTAAGACTGCAAACTAATAAATAACTTCATTGTTTTCTTCAGGAACTTCATATGTTCTAACATATCTGGGCAAACATGTTCCTCTCTTGGAAAACAGCCTGCATATGAAAACATGAGTTTGCTCATTCAAAACTTGCCTCACGAAACTGGTCTTAAGAGCACCCATCACAAGCATTATCTCATTTTGACCTTCAATCTTAAACTATTGTTTTGAACTTTACTGAGTATCAACCAGTTCCCTATCTTGAAAAGTCTCCCTTAACTCATTTTTAACGTAGACCGCAAAATATTATAAATATCCTTCATAAGCTATTACTTTGGAGTGTCTGACAAGGTTATATTCTCCATTAATGTAGAGATTTTAATTTAAAAAATAAAGCATTACTATGTCAATTTTGGTCTGGTTGTCTCAGTGGGATAAAGTGATATATTATTAAAATGCATAATGTAAATGATAAGAAAACATGTTACAGTTCATAAGCTAATATCTAATAATTAAACATTATACACAGTTACATTAGAAAATTGTATAAAGCAGACAAATATGGTATAAATATGTCTTTTTAGTATACATGTGTAGGAGATGAAGAGATAGATATAAAAAATTAGACACAGAAAATAATTATTTACAGATAAAGTAAAAATTGGAAATAATTCATTAGTTTGTTAGTGTCCATTATCAAATTCATCCTATGTAGTTAATGAAACAGAAATATATCTGTTGCATAGAATAATTGGCCCATTTTCCTGTGTTTATATATATATATATATATATATATATATATATATATATATATATATATAGAAAATAGTAGAAAACAGCTGTCCTTAACAAATTGAAATAAGGGATGAGGACTGATTAAAATTGGAATGTATATTTCATGATATTTTGCACTACAGTACATTGAAATAGAAATAGAAATTTACTCAAAAATATAACATTATCCCTGTGTTTTATTTAATGTGTTCTTAAATGAGTAACCCTGGAATATATTCCAGTTACATGTAAAATTATGATCTGATAAGAGCCAGCTGATTATTTATGTGAAATATAAATTTTATATGTGAAAATTGACCTTTTTTTGCCATTAAAGGAATCACCCTTGAGGGTTATGCTTTTAACATTGGTTGGGAGATAGAAGTGGTAAAGTTATTCGAACATAAAAATTGTGTCTATGGACATCTCCCATGCTACTGGGTACCTTAATAGAAAACTCCAAATCTTCAATCATTATGGGTGCCTATCAATAGGGATAATGGTCAACATCTATTCTATTGCTACTTTTAGCCATGATACTTACACTTCATTTTTCTGGCCATAATAATTCAGGAAAATTCTTTCTTATGGTCCACTTATCTTTAGGATCCAGAACATTCATAGCTGAATTCGGAAACATATGCAAAAGTAGAGTTTGCTTCATTTTTCTAGAATGGTGGGGGAGTCCTTTTATAGTGGTGTTGTCTTAAAAATATTTAACCAGATACAATTAATGGGTAGCTCATCCAAGTAAACTACTCTGTTTACAGCAGTCCACAATTGATAATAGTACCTGTAAAAATGGCATCTTATAAGAAGATAATATTAAACAATATGTTTCAAACAAAATTAAAAAGAAATTAATTAAATTAATTAAAATAGATATAATTATTTAAAATATCTTGAGATAACTCCTCATAATTAGGTTGTGATTATTTCAATCATAATTAACTGTTTTACTATAAATTTGTATGCTGTTAACTATTGCAAATAATACTGCATCTAAGGAAATAATGAATAGCAATAATATATTGACACTCATTAAAAGGAATAAGAAAAATTCCCTTGTGAAGGGTAGTTAACTATTTTTTTTCTCTTGTGATATGTAAATGTATTTAGATATGAAGTATCTCCAAAATTAGGGGTTGTATGCCTTGTAATATTGTCCCACAATGTGAGATAAAGAAAGGAAGCAGTTTATTATCGAAGCAAGATTTGTATGCAATTTTGAGGTTTTAAAGTTTAAACAGTCTTAGTTTGTCAAATGGCTCAGTCTTTTGTGATCTAGTACAAGTTGAAGTGCTAATCTCCTAGGAGTCTCCAAGATACTGGTTTCCATGGTTTCCTGTTGTTTGAAATGGGGAGGGCTTTAGAATTCTGCATTTCAAACTTACCTTAAATAATCATGGCAAAATCAAGAAGTCTTTTTTTTAACAAATAAATTTTATTGGTATATATTAATAAAACATAAATCCATTCAAATTATACAATCAAAGATATTCAGTGTAATCACATATTTGTGCATTCATCACTTCAATCATCATTAGAGCACTTACATTATTCCAATAACAATAATAATAAACAAAAACAAACAAACAATACTCATCACCTCTCAATCTCTCAAATCTTCCCCTGCCATATTTAGCTGCTATTATTTTTCCTTCTCTCTAGTATATTTGCAGTCTTATATATGCAATATCACCCATAGTCATTGTTTTTCATGAAGTTCTACTGTCATATACAGCACCATATTACAGTTTTTCGCTTTCCTTCTAGTAACATACACTTTCCCTTTCAACCACTGTCGTACCCATATGCATTGCTAGTTACAAACACCATGATATGCTTTAAACATTTCTATTCATTTCCAAAGATTTACAAACAGCATTTTTACAAATTCTGCACAATTAAACCTCAGCTGTCTGTTTTTTGGTGACCTATATTCTAATTATTAACTCCATGAGTTTACACAATATATTTATTTTATACTAGTGCAATCATGCCGAATTTGTCCTTTTGTGATTGGCTTTCTTCACTCACAATATTGTCCACCAGGTTCATCCATATTGTCAAATGTTTCATGACTTCATCTATCTTAATGTTGCATATTATTCAATGATGTGTATGCAACTCAATTTGTTTATCCATTCATCAGTTGATGGACACCTGGGTTGTTTCCTAATTTTGGCAATCATGAATAAAGCTGCTATGAACATCTGTGTGCAGACATATTATTGTTTCTCTGGTCTCAGTTCTTTCAGATATACCTAGTAATGGTATTGCGGGTCTCATGGCAAGTCTATAGTCAACTTCCTTAGGAACTGCGAAACAGTCCTCCACAGTGGCTGTACCATTCTCCATTCCTATCAACAGTGAATATTCATTCCTGTCTCTTCATATCCTCTCCAACATTTACAATTTTCTGACTTTTTGATAGTCTAATAGGTGTGAAATGATATCTCATAGTTTTGATTTACATTTCACTAATTGCTAATGATGTTGAACATTTTTTCATGTGTTTCTAGCCATTTGTATTTCTTCTTTGGACAGTTGTCTTTTCAACTCTTTTGGGGAAAACACAAATCAGTTTGTCTTTTAATTGTTGAGTTGTATGATCTTAAATATCATGGATATTAAACCCTTATCAGATATGTGATAGCAAAATGTTTTTTTCCCATTGAGTCAGCTCCCCTTTTCCTCCTTTGAAGTGAAAAAGGGTTGAATTTTGAAGAGGTCCCATTTATCATTTTTTTCTGTTGTTGCTCTTGCTTCAGGTGAAAAGTTTAAGAAACTACCTACCACAAGATCTTGAAGATGTTTTCCCACATTTTCTTCTAGGAGTTTTATGGTTGTTACTATTATATTTAGGTCACTGATCCATTCTGAGTTAAATTTTATACATGGTGTGAGATAGGGGTCTTCTTTCTTTCTTTTGCGTATGGATAGCCAGTTCTCCCATAACATTTGTTGAATAGACTGTTCAGGCCCAGCTGGGAGGGCTTGACTACCTTATCAAAATTCAGTTGACGTAAATGTGAGGATCTATTTCTGAGTGCTCAAACTGGTTCCTTTGGTCAATTGGTCTGTCTTCATGCCAATAACATGCTGTTTTTACCACTGTTGCTAAGTAATATGCTTTAAAGCCAGAAGTGAGAATCTACCAAGTTTGTTCTTCTTCTTTTAAGATTTTTTTGGGTATTCGGGGCAACTTACCCTTCCAAATAATTTTGATATTTGGTTTTTCCACTTCTACAAAAAGGTTATTGGGATTTTTAGTGGGATTGTGTTGAATCTGTAAATCAGTTTGGGTAGAATAGACATCTTAATGATATGTAGTCTTCAAATCCATAAACACGAAATGCCCTTCCATTTACTTAACTTTTCTTCAGTTTCTTTTAGCAATGTTTTGTAGTTTTCTGAATACAGGTCTTTTATGACTTTGGTTAAGTTTATTCCTACATATTTGATTGTTTTAGTTGCTATTAAAAATGGAATTTTTTTTCTGATTTCATCCTAAGATTACACATCAGTAGTAAATAGAAACACTATTGTTTTTTGTGTATTATTTTATTATCCCGCCACTTCATTGAAGTCATCTATTAGTTCTAGTAGCTTTGTTGTAGATTTTTCAGGATTTTCTAGATATAGGATCATATCATCAGCAAATCGTGAAAGTTTTACTACTTCTTTCCAGTTTGGGTGACTTTTAATTCTTTATCTAGCCTAATTGCTCTAGCTAGAAACTCTACACAACATTGAGTAACAATGGTGACAGTGGGCATCCTTGTCTTGTTCCTGATATCAATGGGAAAGCTTTCAGTCTTCCACCATAGAATATTATGATAGTTGTAAGTTTTTCATATATGCATTTTACTGTATTGAGAAGGCTTCCTTGTATTCCTATCTTTTGGGGTGTTTTTTTTTTTTGTTGTTGTTGTTGTTGTTTTTTCAACATGCACATTTTTTATTCATGAAAAATACAGATAATTTCTGATTTATTTATTGTTTGACTTTTAAAGTATTATCAGTACTTTAAAAAGTGCAAAAAACAAGATTGATAATTTTATAAAGTATGTTTGTATATAAAGAAATGACAGGAAATCATTTTTAAATATACATACTAATAATGAAATTCATCCTGATTTGCAGAACCCATGGTCTTTGAAAATTATCAGAAGAAAATATATTCATATACATTTGAAACCTCTATTTTCCTCTTTAATGAATTTTTTTTTATTGTGGGTAAAAATCCAAATTTTCACAATACATACCAACCTTTGCAAAATGATATATAAATATATATGCATATATGTGCATTTGCTTACAAAAATGTTATTTATGTATATATATAAATATATTTTAAGAGGTTCTTAGAAAGGGTGCTGTATTTTGTCAAATGCTTTTTCTACATCAATTGAGAGGATCATGTGAATTTTCTTCTTCAATTTATCAATCTGTTTTATTACACTAATTGATTTTCTTGTGTTGAACCACTCTTGCATACCTGGGATAAAACCCACTTGATCATGGAGTATAATTCTTTTAATGTGCTTTTGAATTCTGTTTGAAAGTATTTTGTTGAGGATTTTTGCATCTATATTCATTAGAGATCAAAGAAAGGGAAAAAAGAACAGAGCTGGGCTTTGAACTTACACCTTTCTGTTTCTAACATTCATTTTTCTACAGTTTTGCTAGGTATACTTTCTCCATTTTACTTAATAGTTTTAAGATCTATAAACTTTTACCCAAAATACATCTGTGAGAATTGGTGAAATAATTAGATGAACTATGGATATTAGTATGAGATTTTAATATATTGTTCTAAGTATCAGTTTAGATGAAGTTGGTAAAGTATAGCAAGATGACTAATGCCTGTAACAAAGTTACTAACATTGTAACATTTTACATATTTAAATTCAGTGAATGAGAGTCAGAGAGAGAAAGGAGAGAGAGATAAATAGAAAAAAAAGAAGGTGGGAGAGAAAAAGATGACTGATGAGACAAACAGAAAACATACAATCTATTTTGTAAATGTTCTTATTGTCCTTGAAAAATCGTATTCATTGTTGTTTATCAAATGATCATTCATAATTTCTGTGTGTGTATATGTCTGCCTGTCTTTCTATCACCTATTAATCATTTTCACATTTCATCTTCCCTCAAGATTAGTAACTGTATTCTCTGATGTTTTAGATGTCCTTCCCTATTTTTGTCTGCTTAATCTATTTAATCTAATACATTCTTACAGCATTGTTTTTAAATATGCAATATTATTGGATTATTTACTTATTTCTGGAGTTCTGCCACCTGTGTTTAGTGATATCTAAAGTCAACAGAAAAGGGAAATTTCACATCTCAATTGAGAAAATGCATTTTCAATAAAATGTTCAAGTTTAAAAGTTAGGTTGTTGTGATTCCAATAATAAAACCCAAAGTGTGTTCCATTTCACTGTTTACATTCCCAGAGGATTTGTCATATAATTTCTATACCCAAATAAAAAATATGCATTCAAAGATATGCTATAGGGGGAAAAAAGTGGATACTATAAAAAGTGCCATATGTATTTTTATTTTTGAAGAGTGATAATTAATAAAATTTCACACGTGATTAAATCAGCTTGAGAATAAATGAATTGAATCCAAGAAGTCCATAATCAACCTCATATTATTAATTTAATAACTTGAATTGATTCAATAACATTATTTATTTGAATCAGTTTATGATGTTGAAAGAGTAATTGGGGAATGACTTGTCTGCATCCAGGTCTAAATTTGAAAACTTTGGGAATATTATTAAAGCATTTTGATCTTCAGGTATTTCATCTTTGAAATCAAGGCTAATAATTTTTTACCTAAGAGGGTTGTGATCTCAGGAAAAAATGCAGTGAGAATACCAACTTAATCCTTGGCTCAGAGCAGGTGTCTAGAAGAGAATAGATAATATTCATATTAACAATTTCATAATCTCTTTATTGAAACCTATTCATGAAGAATTTAAGTAAGAAGTTACCTATGATATGTTTCACATACTCTGATAAGTAACTCTTTATAATATATTGATTTATTAAGGTTGAAAAATATTTTTGATTTTTAAAAGCAGGTTATATGAGCCACTATTAAAAAGACAGAGAACTACAATTGTTGGAGATGATGTGGAGAGACAGGAACAATTTTTTCACTGTTGGTGGGAATGCAGAATGGTACAGCCACTGAAAGGACTGTTTGGTAGTTCCTAAGGAAGTTGAATATAGACTTGCCACATGAACTGCAATACCACTACTGGGTATATACCCAGAAGAACGGAGAGCAGTGACATGATTGAACACCGATGTTCATAGCAATATTCACGATTGTCAAAAGCTGGAAACTACCAGGTGTCCATCAACAGATGAATGGGTAAACAAACAGTGATCTATTCACATATGGAATATTATGCAGCTGTAAGAAGAAATGAAGTTGTAAAGCTTATGACAACATGGATGAACCTGGAAGACATTATGTTGAGGGAAGCAAGCCAGACACAAAGGAACAAATACTGTATGATTGCATTACTATGAACCAAATATATTGTGTATCATATTGTATGATTCAAAAAAATGTATATGTATCCAGTACATTTAATTGAGAAATGTATGGTTTTATTTAAAAAAAATACACAACTATTTGATCATACCAAATAAAATGAGGTTATATGAACAAAATATAAAATATTAACATTACCCACACTCCCCTCTTGACCATCTCAGAGGTAAAAGTTATCCAACCCATACATCATATATTTGTTTTGAACATTTGTTGGTAATTTATATGAATGTAAATCCTAACTCATGTGTACTTTTGTGTCTCACTCAACATTTTTTGGAGAGATTCATCCATGTTATTGCCTGTAGTTGTAAATCACTCATTATAATTTTTGAAATTGTATTTTATTGCATAAATTTACCATACTCATACCCTCCAGTAGATGACATTTTGGTTGTTTCAGATATTTTTTTAAAATAAAGCTGCTATAAACATGCTTCTACATGTTGATTGGTTATAGTATATGCATATTACTCTTTGGTATGACTT
Source organism: Tolypeutes matacus (assembly GCA_026826555.1). Classification (NCBI taxonomy): domain Eukaryota; kingdom Metazoa; phylum Chordata; class Mammalia; order Cingulata; family Chlamyphoridae; genus Tolypeutes; species Tolypeutes matacus. The sequence goes on along the minus strand of JAKSZT010029587.1, from coordinate 1,801,859 downwards.
TGAGGAGAAACTGTTGGGATATGAGGTATATATTAAGCTTCTGTATGTACTAATGGGTAAACATACATAGTACTAAGAAATTGGTTTACAATTATACCCATATGCAGCTCTCAATAGTATTGCAGAGAGGTCTATTTCCTTAATACATACTTTTGCAATTATTATTTTTTTAACATTCAACAAGCTCTGTGGTGTTTTATTATTGTAGTTTAAATTTGAATTTCCCAGGTCATTTATGATGCTGAGAAACTTTTCATATACTTATAGGCATTTAAGTATTCACTTTACTGAGGAGCTGAATGAATTATTTTGTCCACATTTTCCTATTTTTGTCTGGTTTGTTTGACTTGTATTTGAGTAAAGATATCTTCGTTTGGACTCCAATGATATGGATTAAGTCCTACTCTGAATCAGCTGGGCCACATCATAACTAAAAATAACATCTTCAAAAGTTCCTATTTATAAATGCGTTTACAAAAACAGGAATGTGGACTAAGATTGAGAACATGACTTTTTCTTGCGGTATATAATTCATTCTACGACAAAAGGCTTTGTAATATTTATTTGATTTCTTTAATATATATAGAACTATTTCTATTTTCTATTTCTTATTATTCCCCTCTTGGAAAAAATATAATAATGTCTAAATTGTATATTTTTAACCAGAAGTTTTTCAATATTTTTGCATTGTCATCTGCCACTTTATCACGTCTTTTTACTTCCTGATTATGTTATTGAATTTTTAATTACTTTTTTGACCAGCCTTGTTAGTAGTTTATGAAGGCTATAAATTTGATTTCCCTCTCAGAATTGCTATAACTAATCCAAAATATTATATAACATAGCTTCATCTTCTTTCATTTCAAAATATTGTATCATTACTCTTTTTATATTTATAGTTATATAACTATACATCTTGGTTATATATAATAAAATGGTTATTTAGAAATAATTTATTGATTTTTTAAAAATTTGGATGTTTCTAGTATGTTTGCTATTGAATATTTAGGTAAATTCAACTAAGGACAAAATATAATTTGGATAATTTTAATCATTTGAAAATTGTTTAGGCTTATGGTATAACCTAGCATATAGTAAATTTTGGGAAGCTTTCCATGCACACATGAAAAGATTATGAATTGTTGGAAGGTGCAATATTGTATACATAATATTACTGCAATTTTGTTCATTTCCACAGCTTCTTTAACACTATTAAATTATTTGTTAACTGTTTTTATCAGATATGCAGATGATGTTTAAATGTCCCACTGTCATGGCTTTGGCTATTTCTTTTTAGTTATGTTAATTTCCCTTTATATAATAATTTTTGGAGCAATTTTGAGGGGACAAATGGGTCTGGAATTGTAATAGCTTTCTTTCTTGAAAATTTGCACTTATTTTTATAAGAAGAGTTGTAAGTTTACAGAAATATTATGCAGAAATACAGAGTACCCATAGATCTCATTCACACATGGTTTCCATATTATTAACATTTTCCGTTAGTGTGGTACCTTTGCTATGGTTGATGAAAAATATGATTATAATTATACTATTAACTGTAGTCCATAGTTTACATTAGGTATCAGTGTTGTACAGATTTATGTTTATTTTAAATATCCATTTACATATATATACACACACACACACCTACAATTTTCTCTTTTAACCACATTCAAAAATATAATTCAGTGGTGTTAAGTACAGTCACAATGTTGTACTACTATCACCAAATTCCATTACCAAACACTTCCATCACCCCCAAACAAAACCTCTGTACCAATTAAACATTACGCATTCTCTACACCCATTCTGGTCCCTAGTAATCTCTATTCTAATTTCTAACTTTAACAATTTTCTTATTCTAATTAATTTCAGATCAGTGAGATCATAACATATCCTTTTCTGTCTCATATAATTCACTCAACCATTATGGCTTCAAGGTTCTCTTTTGTCACATGTATCACAGCCTCATTCATTTATAGGACTACATAATATCCAATTACATATATATCAAATCTTGTTTATCCATTCATCTGTTAATGGACACTTGAGATGTTTCCACCTTTTGATAATTGTCAGTAATACTGCTACAACCAATTGTGTGGAAATATCTGTTTGTTTCCATGCTTTCAGTTCTGTTGGGTATATACTTGAAGTGGGATTGCCAGGTCATATGGTAATTTTATACATAACATGCTGAGGAATTGCCAAATTATTTTCCACAGCAGCTACACCATTTAACATCCCACCATCAATGGACAAGTGTTCTAACTTCCACAAATCCATTTCAACACTTGTCATTTTCCATTTTTTAATAGTAGTCATTGTAGTCAGTATAAAAGGGCATCTAAATGTGGCTTTGATTTGCACTTCTCTTCTGGCTGATGATGTTCAGCACTTTTTTCCTGTGTTTATTCATCATTTATATCTCTTCTTTGGAGAAATGTCCATGCAAGACTTTTGCACAATATTTAATTTTTTATTTATATTTTAGATGTTGATTTGTAGGATTTCTTTACACATTCTTGTTATTGAACCCTTATAGAATATGTGGTTTCCAAAAAATTTCTCCAATTCTTAGGTAATTTTTCTACTTTCATGGTGAAGTCCTTTGATGCACAAAAGATTTTAATTGTCATAAAGTCCAATTTATCAAGTAAATAATAACTTTCTCTACAATTGCTTTCTTTATGTGTACATTCTACATCTTCTTAACAGTTTTCAAAGTAATGCACTTTATTTGGTCTTCTCAATGACTTTCAGAGAAGACATATTATATAATTGTGTTGCCAAGATTTGGAATTGTAATCTGACTTGCTCATCTCAGTGTATTCAGGTCATTTGAGTTTCTCAGATTATACTATGTGAGATCCATAGGTATGTCCTGTTATTGACCTTCTGAGTGTCTGGCCAATTAGAGATTACCTTATATTTCCTTAATTCAATAGTTAATTGATTCTACTCATCAAATTCACAGCTAACACTACATATAGCTTGGGTCCAGTATTGTATTTTAATTGGGTCCTAATCTGCTCTCTGGAGATCATGATCTCTCTGAAACTAGCCTTAGGCTGTCACTGGATGATGAGAATTGTGCTCCCAGAGGCTTTGCTGGTGATTCTTTGGGCTAGCCTGCAATTTTTAGATAAAGAAGTACCCAATTGGATTGTTTTACAACATAAGAATGGTGCTTTTTGTCATCTGTAGAATTTATCAAATCTTGTTTACAAAGGAAATTTTGGTTAAATAATCTTTAAGTCTTTCATTGAAGAAGAAAAAAGAAAATGTTTGTTCTACTCACCTTCTCAACTGTAGGTTAAAAATTTACAATATTCAAGAGTGAGTATTTTGGGCTACTATTATTAATATTTTCTCTCACCCTTATCTTTCCTTCAAAAACTATTTTCCTTGCAATCACTTACCTTGTTTTTTTCTTGGTTTGTGAAGAGGAAGAAATTGGGATTTGAATAGATATTATTGATAGGGACTCAATGATATAAATCCAAAATATTTGTTTTCTGTGAAACAAGTAATTTTAGTATAACAACAACCTGTTAAGCTAGTACTTCAGGGTATTTATGGTCAAATCTTTTTTTAAATAGTGAAAATTAAAACAAATGCACACAGATTATCCTGCAGCTCATAACAGGATAGAATAATCATAAAGTGAATATTGGTGTACTTAAATGTCTAACTTATAAACTAAAAACATGGCTGATAAAGGCTGCATTATGGAATATCTACTTATTCAAATTATTATTTTCAAAGTAAATCCAGTTATCTATATTGGAAACAGCACAGAACTGCAAATATATAAGTTGCACAGGAGACCAAGAGTAATAATGCTATTAGGGCAACAAAATAATTAAAAGAACAAAACTATATAAAGCAAATTGATTTATTTTTCTTTGTGACTTTTTAAAAGAACTGTTTTATATGTAATTTTATACAGCTAACATACCCTGTCACCTATCGTAATGTCAGAACTTATTGACAAATGAATCTCCTGGCCTTGACCAGTATGCCTTATATTAGACATTCAGCTAGGTTGTTTTCCATTATTCACACAATGAGTGAATAAATTCATGCATAAACTGATGGATAGATCCTTTCAGTTCTTCAGCCTGGAAAATGCACCCTTTATTGATATAGGCATGTGTTTCTAATGTTTTAGGCTAAAGGATAGCAACCCAGTGCTTTGAAAATCCATGGATTTTCGAACAACCTGTCCTCACTGCTCTGTGACTAATGTGCATTCACAATATTCCTTAAATTGAAGTGCAGAATGCAAACCGGTACTACTTTATATCTTATTTGTCTTTCTTCTGATAAACCATAGTATGATTTTATTAATTTGGCATAAAAATTAACTTCCAAGGAGATCACTGTGTTGCATCATTTATTCTGAAAAGTCTAATACTTTTTGTTTAAAATTTGGAGTTTCTATTTCATTTAAAGGATGGTAAAAAAAAATTCTGATTATGGAGAATTCTTTTAAGCTAAAAGTTAACTTATATTCAGAAATATAAAGTAAATTAAACAAGGACAAACAACAGGTAAGTGGTTGGGAGAGTAAATCACATATTTTCCACAAAGTTGATGGCCTCAATTTTGTTTCAAATCTTTGATAAAAACTAGAATATGTGAACTATAATAATTTAGTTACTTATTACTATCAAATAAAAATAAGTGGATTCATTGTTCAGGTAATTATGGATTTCAGCCTAAGATGGACTGATGGATATACCTTTTGTAAGATATTAAGGAGTGTTTAAGTAGACTTTGGTGTATAAAAGCAAAAGACACACGTATCTTAAAAAAAAAAAAAAAAAAAGATTATGGTCTCCTCTAATTACTGGATTAGTAAATTTGTCTAGGTTTAGCATAATGTGCTATGAAATACATTGGTAGTAATTTGGTTGAAAATCATAAAATAACTACTTAGTGAATAGCTAGTGACACATATTTAAGTATAACGTATCAAATAGTTTAGTGTGTAAACAAAGGTTATATTAAATAACAACCACAAAGTAAACAGATGCTTTCATAGCTGAGAACATAGCTGAGAACATATATATATATATTATACATATATACATTATATATGTATAATATAATATACATATATTATATGTATATTAGCATAGATTGCAATTGATATATATTTAAGATTAATTAAAGATTCTATATTAACAATTTTAAAGGAATAAAGATATACTCTATTAACAACAGAAAACTCATTCATGGTCCCCATGTCAATTTAAAATATGCTATAACTTGTTAACAGAATCCAGGTTATTGCACACAATCTATAATTATCCTTAGTTGTTAGATATCAGATGTTCACATATCTGTGATTGTGGGCATGAGGAAGTTCATTGAAGCAAAATTAAGAAATTAAGCACACCCCTCAGTCAAAACCAAAATTTAATAATTATTTGAAATTCTTAAAATTATTTCATACTAATGCATAAATATGTACATTTGTGTGTATTTTATATATGCTCTAGTATTTATTATAATATTGAAAATATGTTGATTTAAAATTTTAAAATATATTTTATAAGTACACAATTTTAAATTTTTGTTTTATAATTAATAGATTGATTAATTTTGCAATTGATATATATCATTTTAATTTCTAACAATAATTGTAAAATTATATATGCTTATATATATATTTTATATATGATAAAATTTAAGTTATCACAGGTGTCAGACAACAATATGAGACAAAATAAATTTGGAATTAGCAGAATTACTCTAATAAACATTGGGAAGCACATTTAGAATGTCAAAAGGTAACAAGGTTATTTCAGTAAGCTGCAAAAAGATTATTGTTGATACCCCTACTAGTTAATAATTTTAATACAGAAGAATGAATTTTAAAAGAAATGATTAATAATCCTTCAATTCAGATAGTCTATGTTGAAATTTTAAAATAAAGAAAATGCAAAAGGAAAAAGTAAGTACCTTGCTGTTCCCAAATACTTGTTATTTAGAAAAGCCTTTAAAGATACATTTTCATAGTTTTGAAGTTTTTGAAATTTTGAAAACTTATTTTGGGTTATTTATATTTTATTTCTACTCTATACTTAGTAATATTTATGCTACAGGGAATTTATATGGCATACTATCCTATTCCATCATTATTAATTCAATACATTTTGGAAATTTCACACTAGGTACTTGCCATGCATTACATATAAGGGACATTATGTTTAAAAGCAATCTACAATTTGCAACTTTATATACAAATTCTCAAAAATAACTATATATTTTATTAAAAACCAACAAATGAATAGGAAAAATCTGTATTATTGAAAAATTCAAAATTTAATTGTGGAATGGTTTTATTCCAACTAAAATTGAGATGATTCTATTCATATTTCTGTATGTATATCTCATAACATTTGAAACATAACAATTCAACTTACATCACAAGTTTTACTAGATATTGTGGTAAATATGAACACATAAAGTAGAATGAAAAATTTCGATAGCAATTTGAATGATTTTAAAGACGTATCTGTATTGATATCATTCTGGGAGATTGAAATATCTTGCAAGTTGTTTTTATACTAAGTATTTCACCATTTTTCACATTATTTGTCAGAAAATTCTAATTGAATATATTTGTATTCATGCATTCTGTAGTCTCTCTAACTGTATTAGCCTCCTTTATGAAGTCTAGAACCTTGCTGTGTAGATCAGCTTATGGCAGATTGTAGATACTCAGTCAAAATATGTTGAAATAGCATAAATAATAAATTAATTTGATCACCACAGCAACTTTGTGTAACAGGTTATCTTACACAAATGAAAGCAGTGAGGACAAGAATCAAATATGCTTCCTCAAATTGCTACTCATTACAAGTTGATGCATCAATAGAATCAATTTTCCATCCAAATGGAGATGAAGCATTCTTAAAGAATACAATTAATAATTTTCATTTATATGTATATTAATATAAATAAGAATGTAATTAGTTACCTTTACTATGGATACAATTCTACACTAGAGAAAAATTGCTTAATGTTGAGAAACATTAAAAATACTCATATTTACAAGCACATGATGAGTTTTTTAAAATGTTTTAATTATTTTGTTAATTTATGAAAAGTAAGCAACTCGTGCTGGCCAAATGACTATTGGGTCTACAGCATGACTCCATAATTCATAGCATTGAGATTTTGTGAAATGTTTAAATCTGTCTTCAGTTTCCTCATTTCTGAAGTGGAGATTGATAATATTACAAATTCAGCCTGACTTTCATAATATATAAAGAAAATATGAACAGTATTGAATGCAACCCCTGGTACAGAGCAAGATCTTAATTCATACAAACGAGGTGAATCCATATGCAATAATGTTTTTGGACTTAAATGCAATTAATTGATTTATGGTGGTTGAGAAACTATAACATTGCCTCTTTTTATTATTATTTTTTTCTAAAAGATACTTAGATTACATAAATGGACTGTTACACAAAAGATACAGGGATTCCCATATGCCCCACTCTCCATACTTCCCACAACCTCCCACACAAACATCCTTCATTAGTGTGGCTCATTCCTTGCAATTGATAAACACATCCTGGGGCTTTACCATTAAGCTTGGACCATAGTTCTCACTGTAGTCTACACTCTTCTCCCACACAGTTCTACATGTTATGTGATGATATAAAATGGCCTATATCTGTCATTGCAACATCACTCAGGATGATTCCCAAGTCTGGAAAAAGCCCTCGTATTATAACTGTTTTTCCCTCTCCCTGCCCCGAGAATGCCAGTGGCCACTGGCTCCACATCAATGTTGTAATTTCTTCCATTGCTAAAATTAAAATATGTCTATAGTAGAATTCCAGTTACTGGTATTTTACTATATCATTCCCTTTGAATCACATTATGGGTAAAGAATTAGCTTATAAAAGAACATCAGTAATAAATCATTTATTTGAAAAAAAAGAATTATTGCTTTCTGAATATGTAGAAATTTACTATTAAAAGTACACAAAATCTTTATGGAGTCAACATGTATAGGAGATGATAAAAACATACTAATGTTCTATATTTTTACATGGTATAAGTAACTTCAGAAATTAGTGCAAGATACATACTTGAGGGTTTAGAATTGGTAGATTAAATATTATATCACCAGGGATTGTTGTAATGCATTATTGAGGTATAATTTGCACCCTATAAAATTCACACATATTTTAAGTTACAGTTCAATAAATTTTAGTAAATTTATAGTGATGTAACCATTACTAACTCCAGTTTCAAAGTACTTCTAGTTCCCAAAAATCTCCCTCATGCCCAAATGTAGTTAATCCCCAATTCAACCCCAATAAAAGTAAATAACTGATCTGCTTTTAGTCTTTATAGCTTTGACATTTCTATAAATTCCATATACATGTATTTCATATAATTCATACCTTTTCTAGGTCTGGCTTCTTTCATTTAGCATAAACTTTTTCAGGTTCATTCATGTTATAACATATTTCAATACTTCATTCTTCTTATTTTCAAATATTTCATTGTATGGACATACTACATTTTTTGTCCATTCATCAATTGATGGGCATTTGAATATTTTCCACTCTTTTGCTATTGTGAATAATGCTGCTCTGAATATTTACATGGATATATTTGAGTGGAATATACATTTTCTTTTTCTAGGGTAGGTTACTAGAAGAAGACTTTATGGGTTAAATAGTAAATAGAAGTTTAACTATATGAGAAACTAACAACCTGATTTTCAAAGTTCTGCAAAATTTTCTATTCCTACCAGCACTGTTTGAAGGTTCCCCTATCTTCACATCCTCAATGACATTTCTTATTATCTGACTTTAAACCCATTCTAGTGGATGTGAAATGAAATATCAGGGTGGAAGGGGGCATATTTGTATTTCCCTAGCAGCTAAAGACGTTGAACAATTTTTATGTGTTTATTACCCAATTGAGATTTTCTGCTAAAATATCTAATCATATCATTTGCCCATGCTTAACTGGATTTTTAAATTTTTATATTATTGAGTAGTAATAATTATTTACATATTATGGTTACAAATTCTCTTTCAGATATGTAATATGTAAATATTTTCTCCCAGTCTATGAATCATCTTTTAATTTACTTAATTTTGTTGTTTGAATAAGAAAAGTTTTCATTTTGATGAAGTCCACTTTTTCTTTTATGAATCATGTTGTTTAGGTCATAAATAAGAAATTTTTTCTAAAAAAGGTCAAAAATATTTTTTCCAAAGATTCCTTATTAAAGTGCTATACCTAAGATACATTTTCAGTTAATTTTTGTGTAAGCTATTAGGTAAGCTCTAAATTGTATTAGTTTTTTGGTTATTTTGTTTTTGAAACTGGATATCCAGTTGTTCCAGCAACATATATTGAAAAGTCCATTTTTTGTCTCTCAGTGAATTCTCTCTCCCACCTCATAAAAAGTAAATTGATCATAAATGTAAGTTTCCATTTCTGGACTGTTTATTCTCCTCTAATACTACTTTATCTTGAGTACTGCAGCTTTATAGTAAATCCCTCAGGCATTTACTTAAGCATTCAATGTTTTTCCTTCCTTATCATTTTTTTTTCAATTCTAGGTCCTTGGTTTTTCCAAATACATTTTAGAATCAATTTGCCAATATCTGCAAAAAATAAAACAACCTGACTTGTACATATGTAGAGTTTAGATAGAAACTATACTGAAAATTGGGGAGAATTGCCATCCTATTAATACTGTCTTCTAAGTCCTGAACGTATCTGTTTATTTATTTAGATTGTCTTTAATTTTTCAGCAAACTTTTATATTTTCATGTACAAGTCATGCACAGTTATATTAAATTTAGTTCTATTTTAAATTTTTTTTTATTCTATTAGGAATGGATTGTGTTCTCAATGTAATTTTCAGATTATGCATTGCTATTATAATAAAAAGAAACTAATTTTTGCATATTGATTTTGGATATTGTGACCCTGCTAATTTTTAAAAAATTATTTCTGCATTTAAGATTATGTCATCTATGAATAGAGCTATTTTCAATTCTCTTTTCCCAATCTGTATGTCAGTAGTTTATTTTTCTTGGAATTGCAGCAGCTAGAGACACCAGTAAATATTTGTTAACTAGTATTGTTATGAATGAGTATCCTTGCCTTACTTCTGATTTTAAGGGAAATTGTCCAACCTTTCACCATTGTGTGAAGTTAACTAGAATCTTTTGTGGTTGTCTTTCATACATTTGAAGGAGTAACCTTCTATTCCTAGTTTGTTGTGAGTTTTTTTTTACCATGAATACATATGAGGGTTTTTTTTAAATGCTTCCCATGCCTCAATTGTGATTACTGTGTGAGGTTTGTCCTCTAATGCATTAATTTGGGATATTATTTTAACTGATTTCCACTTATTAGAGTAATTTTTAATCCTGCTATGAAACTTAGTGGTTCATTGTGTATAATATTTTTATAAGTTGTTGGATTCAGTTAGCTATTATTTTCTTAAGTATATTTGCATTATGTCAACAAATGATACCATGTGGAGGAAATCTTTCATTATTTATTTCTGAAATTGTTGGTGCAGTATAGGTACTATTTATTCCTCAAATGTTTTATTGTAAACAACAAAATGTAAAATGTGTTTGTGGAAAGATTTTTTAATTCCTTCAATTTCTTTCTTGTTTTATGTGTATTTAAAATTTTGATTTGTATTGAAAAATTTTTATAATTTATTTTTGTATTTCATCTAGGTTGTTTATTTTATTGGTTAAAATTTTTGTTATTCCATTGTAATCCTCTTAATTTCTCTAGAACTTGTAGTTATGCCTCTGTTTTCATTCCTGATTTTGTAAATTGTGTATTGTCTCACTTTATTCCGTCTAAGGCATTTTATAATTTCACTTTTTTTTTATTCTTAGAGTCATAGGTTATACAAAACTGAAAGGATTATTTTCTAAATATTTGGCAATTTGCCAGTTTTTTTTTTTTTTTTTTTAGCTGTATAGTTTAATTCTATTGGAATTGTTGAATACATTTTGTATGTTGCCAATGATTTGAAACTTATTGAGAATTGTTTTGTCATCTAGCATATGGATTATCATTGAGAATGTTTCATGTGTACTGGGAAATAATTATTCTGCTAAATTGAGTGAGTGTTTTCTGTGTTTCTTAAGCCACATTGGTTGATAATGTTTTTCAAATCTTCCAGAACCTTATTCAATTTCCCACTCATACATCTCTCATTACAAAGTTATGAATAATGAAGTCTTCAAAATTGTAAAGCCTTTTTTTTCAGTTATGCTATTTTTGTCTCAGGTAATTTGGATTTCTCTTATTAGGTGCATTAACATACAGGATTGCTATATATTTCTGATATATTAGCCTTTTTATCATTATGAAATATCTTCCATATCTCTTAATGTTTATTTTCCTAAACTCTATTTCTAATATTATTGATATAGGCACTCTGCACTTTTTTGGTTATTGTTTGCATGGAATATGTTTTATCATAACATTTCTTTCTACTTAGTAGTTCTGAGAATATATATTTCTCTCTTATAAACAGCAATATATCAGTTCTGCCAATCAGCTGGCAATCTCTGCCTTTTGTTTTAAATGTATAGTTCATTGATGTTTAATGTACTCATTCATATGGTCTAATTTACTTCTATAGTTTTGCTTTTTTTACTTCAATATGCCTCATATCATGTTCCTCTCTTCCACCTTTACTGCCTCCTTTTTCATTAAACAATATTACATTGTTCTGATTACGTCCTCTATTTTTTAGCTGTACTTTTTGAGTTTTCTTAACAGGCTCCTAGAGATTACAATATACACATTTAAGTAATCACAATTTATTTAAAATTTATACTAACCATTCTCATGAGATATAGCAATTTTACTCTGTTAAAGCTCCATTTTCTCCTCACTCCTTTATGCTTTTTTATATAATAAACAATTTTATGCTTTTGAAAGAAATTAAGATAAGAAAAATAAGTGCATATGTGTTTGTATAAAATATATACTATTATTGAAATATAAATACATATTTGCAATTTCTGCTTTGCTTCAATCTTTTCTATGGATGTAAGTTATTTTCTCATTTCATCCAACTTACAAAATGTTGGGTTATTACTTTTTCAAATATATTTTTCTGCCCTGTTCTGTTTTCTCCCTTTTATTCCTTCTAATACTTCAAATATGCACATATTGAGGCATTTAAAAGGCCCCACAGATCTTGAGACACTGTTCCATTTTCCCAATCTGTTATTCTCTCTTCTTTCGATTAAAAAATGGCTATTTATCTTTCTTTATATTCTACTGATCCATTTAGAGTCTATATATCTGTTTATATTCTATAAGATTCCTCCTAAGTCTTTCAATACTTATGCCATGTCAAATCTGCTCTTGAGAACTTCTAGTCATATTTTTATTTCAATAATGTTTACTTGTAGAATTGTCATTTATTATTGCTTTCATCTCTCTTGTAAAATTCTCTTTTTGGAATATTGTTATCATATTTTTCATTAATTATTTGATTATAGTTTTCTTTAATTATTTAATCATATTTATAATAGATATTTTGAAGTATTTTCTAAATCCAACATCTCTACCCATTAAAAATCAGTTTCTATTGCCAGCTTTTACTCCTGAGTATGGAAAACACTTTCTGGTTTCTAAGCCTATCTCATAATTTTGAATTGAAAACTGGACATTTGATATATTTATTGTAGTTATTCTGAATCCTGATTTATTTTCCTAAATATTTTTTGTTACTTTTCTGGACATAACTGCACTTATCTGCCTATACTGTAACCATTCATAGCACTGCTCAATACTTTCTTATTATTTTTTTTATTTTCTACCTGTTTTTTGGATCCCCCTCTGTACTGCATAGATGGAGATCAGCCAATCATATGGGCAGAGGCTGTAGTGTAAATATCACAAGGCAAAGCTTTCTACTTTCTGCTGATTGACCATTGCATAAGTGGAAAGATTGAAGTGTGCCTTGCCTCCTACCCACCTACCCGTGATCCTTGCCTCCCAGTGCTCATAATCTTCTTGCATCACCCTTGCTTTTAGTATAGGCAGTGCCTATAACTTGATTCTGACCGTTTGAATATGGATAGATGTCACACCCATGATTATGTTACTTTATATAAACTTCTGCCTTGATAATTTTTTTTCTCTAGGAACTCTCCTTGCTGGCTTGATGAAGTAAGAGACTACTTTGAAGTCCACATAGAAAGGAATTGTGGGCAACTTCTAGGAGGGGAAGGAGGTTTTGACCTAGCCTGAAGTCAGGGTCTTCAGTTCTACAGTCACAAACAAATGAATTTTTCCAGAGACCTGAGTGAGCTTTGAAGCAGTTTCTTTTCTAATATAGCCTCCAAATAAGAAAACATCCCAAGTGACACCCAGATACTATCCTGTGGGACCCTGAAAAGAAAACCTATTTAAGCAGTGCCAAGGCTCCTGAACCACAGGTATTGTGATATAATAAATATGCATTATTTTAAGACGATACATTTGTGATAATTTTTTATGCATCAATAGAAAGCTAATACTTGGAGCACATTCAAACTTCAGACAATTCCAAACTCTTCCCTGGTCTTTATTTTCTGAGTGCCCTCAGGTCTGCCTATGCATGAGGTTCACTGACTAGGCAACCAGGTTTGTGCAGAAAGTTTACCTGAACTTTGTATGGTTTTCTCAATTCTTGGATCTCCCTGTTAAATTTTCCGTTGGTTTTCTCTTTGTCCTAATAGCCAAAAAAGTTGCATATTTTCCTCATTAGTTAAATGCTGAGTTCATAAATTTTAGCTAGTAATTTTATGCAATTTCACCTCTGTTTTAAAAAATGTTACCATCCTCACAGAACTACAGTTTTCTACAGAAATGGCTGCAGTGAAAAGGAAGCAGTCCCACTGCTTCATTGCTCATTACTGAAGCTCTCATACCTTTTGAGAAAAAAATTTTCCATGTTGTTGGCTACCTCTGATCAATTCCCAGAATGCTAAAATTGTTCATGTTATACATGTTTTTTGTGGAAAGGACTAATTGTTCTCCTCATGCCTCTGTACTTGGAATTCTATCTGGTATTAAGGTGTAATTTGAGAGTGATTTAACCTAGTAGATCATGGTGGAATAGATGATACTATGTGTGAAGAGGAAAAGTGCCACTTTTAAGAAGCAATTTGATCCAAGAGTACCATATTCAGCATGCTGATAACTTTTCCCCACAATAGTAGGATTAATTTTAGCATAAAAGGAGCAATGCAATTAAAAATATTAAATAAAATAAGGTAAATTTATTAATAATTTTAGGCTTCCAAATTTTACCTCATTTCCTTTCCAGGTATATAAATAATTCCAGGAAATGGCCAATTCTACCATGGTGACTGAGTTTCTTCTCTTGGGCTTTGCTGAAGGGTCGAAGCTAAAGTTCCTGCACTCCATCTTATTCCTACTTGGCTTCTTTGTTAGGGAATCTTATCATTACTGCCACCACACTGGACCAGAAACTTCGCACACCCATGTACTTTTTCCTCAGGATTCTCTCCATCTTAGACATGTGCTTCATTTCTGTCACTGTCCCCAATGCTTGTGTGAACTCTCTCACTGACAACAGGGCCATTTCAGTGGCTGATGTACAACTGAAATCTTCCTAGTCCTTTATTGTGCCTATGTAGAAAAGTTATTACTCACCATCATGGCCCAGGACTGCTATGTGGCAATCTGTCAGCCCCTCTACTACCCTAACATCATGAACCACCAATTCTGTGTCCGGGTGACACTAGCCACTCTTCTCTGTGGTCTGGTCTATGCAGGCGTGCACACTGGTAACACTTTCCAGTTGTCTTTCTGTCTGTCCAATGTTGTCCCTCAATTCTTCTGTGACATCCCTTCTTTGCTGAGGAGCTCTTGCTGTGACACATTCAACAATGAACTCTTAATTCTTGTCTCTGCCATGGGATTTGGCATTGGCAAATTTATCATGTCATATCCTACATCTTTCTACTGTGCTCAAGTTTCCAACAAGTAGAGACCGAGGAAAGGCCTTTTCCACCTGTGTCCCTCACATCATAGTGGTATTTGTCTTCCTCAGCTCAGCCTTATATGTATATTTAATGCCATCTTCTGTATCAGACACATTTCTGGACATGGTTTTGTCTGTTTTCTATACCATAGTTCCTCCCTTTATCAATCTTATTATCTACAGTCTTAGAAACAAACAGATTAAGGGAGCTTTGAAAAAAATAGTAATGCAAATGTTTCTGCAGGAAAATAGAAGGTGAATTTCAGACTTTTTAAATGCTTTCATATAAAGTTAATGATACATACACACATATTTTTTATTCATTTAGCTATAAATGTTACTACTACAATTGATTAAAATTATTGAAATGAATTAATGAAATAAATTTTATAGACTTATTTGCCTCTTATCACAGTAGTTGATTTAAAATGATATATAAGAAACATCTATAGGTGTACACATAAAGTTAAAGTCTTTCTTGGAATTTTCATTGCAACTGCCTCCTCAAAACTTCCCTCATTGTGAGTCAGGGAAATCACACAGATATAATGATTATTTTTGCCTAAACATTGTTCTTTCCATTAAAATTTTCAAAATCAGTGAGGACATCAAATGTGAATTTTAAAATGAACTGATTAATTCAAATGGATTGTATCAAATGTTAAATATCAATAAGTTGACTATTAGTTTTTTTCAATATAGTCATATATGTTATATATAATCAACAAATTTGTATAAATATTAAAAATAGACTCAAGAAAATACTAATAAATCAATAGAACAGATAATTTCCTGGCCATGTTATTTGATCCCTATGCAATAAAATTTTGAATAGATAATCATGTAATCACCGAAATCATTTTAAATTCCTTGAAATTAAGGTAGATGCTTATATGTGAAATAAAGTTGGAAGAAATAAATGATCTTGCTATCCTTCTAGAATCTGAGAAATTAAAAGCTGTTTTCCATGTTAAAAGATGCATAATTTTCTTTTTCAAGATCTTTGATTAACTGCAGAAGACATTGCTTGGTGAAAGAGGAGGGATCTTTGCTCCCCTTTAGTGATTTAGGTTTGACCAAATTTTATCTCTAATTGAAAGTATTGCTATCAATCAAATTAAAATACAATTAAATTTCTTATGTAACCTAAAATACATTAGTTATTTTTGCATGATTGTTCATGTTTGCAAATTATGGGACTAGCACTGAATTTCTTAATCTAAATATATTCAAGAAAACCCAAAAAGGAATGTCAATTTTTAATGATTTTTAAAATTTTGGAATATATCTACAATAAAGTTCACTTTTAAATTTGATACATTTTAACATACATTTACAGATGTAACCATTACCATAATCAACATATAAGAATTTCCATCACTTTCCTTTGCAGTCCAACCTTTCCCTTCTGATAACCATTAATATGGTTTCTAATTCAATAATTTGACTTTTTCTAGAATGTCATCTAAATGGAAACATGCAGCCTGAAACTTTTTGAGATTCACCCATATTAATGCATAGTTTTTCATTAAATGGATGTACTAAAGTTTGTTTGTACTTTCATCTGTTGATGAACACCAAGCTCTCCCCAGTTGTGCCTTAATGTTTAAATTGTTACATATATTCAAATATAGCTCTTTGTTTGAACATGTACTTTTTTTTTTTATGAACATATACTTTTATTTTTATGGGAAAAATACCTAGGCGCAGGGCTGCTGGATCAGGTGGTGAATGTATCTTGAACTTTTTAAGAAGCTATCAAATTATTTTCCAAAGTGACTATGCAATTGTGCACCTTCAGCAATGATGGAGGGCTTCACTTGCTTATCATTGGCAAGTGTTTTATATTATTGATATTTTTTTAAAAAAATTTCCATTCTAGTAGGTATGTGATGATTTGTATTATTGACTTTAATAAGCATTTCCCTAGGGTTTATTGATGTTGAATACTGTTTTATTTACATATTTTTCAGCTATATCTCTTTCTTTAATAAGTGTAGGTTTGAATATTTTGCCCATGCTTTATTGGATAGTTTGTCTTCTAACAATTGACTTTTTAAAACTTTTGTCAAAACTGAATTTATTTATTTTTTATCATTTCTATTTTTTGTGTCTTATCTAGGAAATCTTTTATGGTGCAAGGTCATAAAATTTTCTTTTATGACTCCTTCTATTAACTATAGTCAATTTTTAGTTAACTTTTGTGTATGGTGCAATGTAGGGATTGCATTTGTATTAATAAGTATATCCAATTGTTCTGGCAACATATATCAAAAATAACATTTTTTCCATTGAATTACCTTAATAGCTTTTTTCCAAAATTAATTGATCATATAAGCAGGGTCTATTTGTGGATGGAGTTTGTCATATTTGATATAAATATATATAACTTGATTTTTGTAGAACATCAGTACACCTTAACATCAGATAGCTTGTATACACTAGTGTTTGTACTTTGTCAAATTTGTTTTCTTTTGCCTATTCTCTGCCCTTTGAGTTTCCATGTAAATTTTAGAATTAGCTTAGAAAATCATGCAACAAAAAACACTGTTAGGAATAGTAAAATTATAATAATATTCTTTCATTAACTGTAACAAAGAAACCACACTAATGCACATTGTTCATAATGGGGAAGGATATATGGGAACCCTGCATGATTTTTACGTAAACATACAACAACTCAAATAAAATAAGAAACATGTTTAAAAAATTTAAAATTCAAACACTTTGTATTATTCGGGAGAAAAGGAGAAAGGCCTGTATAATAATTACTGTTGCCATAGAGGTGAGCAGCAAAAAAATAAATAAATAAAAGACTGCTGAGATTTTGTTTGGGGCTGCATTACTTCAAAGAGTCAGTTTGGGAAAAACTGACACTCAAAAATATTGAGTCTTTGATACATAAACACAATCTTTCTATTTATAACTTTTATTTCTCTGAAAAATGTTTCTACTTTACAGCGAACAAAATTTGTACGTAGGTTTTTCTCTAAGTAGCTCATTTTCTGATGCTATTTTAAATGGTACTACTATTTGTTTAAATTCAATTTCCACTTGATTTATTGTTAATACATGATCTTGTAAGTATTTAAACTAACTATTTAGTTGAAAATCGTCTTTTTTTTTTTTTTTGTATATTTGGGATCTTCTATACAGACATATTGCCTACAAATAAATATATTTTCCTTTTTCCTTCTGTGACTTTTGTTTACTTTTACCACCTTATGACATTAGCTAGACCTTCCATATCTTCATTCATCAAGAAACTAAAATGACAAATGTCGATTCACTGAAAAAATATAGTGGAACTTTCCTCAGCCTTAAGATGCTTAGGAGACAAAATTAGAGCTCACAATTAGAGTGAACACAAACAGGTCTCATGCATGAGGCCCCAAAGGCAAAGGGGGATAAATAAAACCTTCTAAGTTAAACCTAAGGTTAAAGGGATAAAATTAAGTTTTAACTTTAAAAATGGTCAATTTCAGTTTAATTGTGTAGGATATCAAACAATGTTTGTGAATGTAAAAGGTCATTATATTAATAAATGGTGTACATTCCTTAAGGTGCTCCTTGTGTATAACTTCTTCAGAAATCTTGCAAGGATAAAAGTTATATAGCTACATTCTTGGTGGTTTCAATTTATAGGCACAACCCTGATATTTACCTAATATAAACAGATAAAATAGAATTAATAGAGTATGTTTTCAGTGTTTCATTTAGAAGTGTCATGTTCAGTCTTGATATTTCTATAAAAATTTTGGAAAGACAACTTCTATACGCTGTTATTTTTACGACACAAAAGCATTTCTCCCGAAAGTAATTTTTGGGATTCCTAACAGTGCCCACAATTCAAAAGAAAGGTGAAATAGTTACTTTCATATGTCAGGAGCTGTACCTGTGAATTTTAGATATGTATATTACTTTGAACTGTAGGGAATCTACCATAAGAGCAATGTGCTGGGTTTTGTGAAAGAAACTGAAGTACATAACATTTCTCATTATCTGTAACACTGCCTAATAAACCACGCCAAAACTTAGAATCTTAAAAAAACAAAAATTTGTTGTTCCGTATGATTCTGTATATAGGCAAAGTTTCTGTTGGGCTTACTTAATATGACAAAGTGTAGTTGAAGGATTGCTGTGCAGCAAGGTCCAAGATGGCCCCACACATGTAACTCAGAGATACTGTTGACTAAGAGTATTTCTTTTCCTCCATGTGTTTTTTTTTTAAATTGAAGTACATCATTCATACATGAACATACATCAACAATGAGTGTATAGTAAAAGCTGTGAACCTACAAGATAAACATGCATAACATCATACAGGGGCCACATACATTACCCCACCACCAATACCAACAATGTTTTTGTATGCCAGGCTTCTTCATAGCATCGTAGTTTGATGATATTATTTTAGGAAAATGAATGTGGAAGCTGTACGGCCTCTTAAGGCCTAGAATTTGCACTCCAGTACCTGCGGCGCCTATGGGCTCGCCCTTGCTCTCCTCGCCAGAGTCCGAATCCATGCTGCGGGCTGCTGCCAAGAGTCCTCAGCTGCGCGCCAGTCTGCTCCGCGCTCTGACCAGCGTCCAGGCTGGAGCTGCCGCGGTACACTTAGTGCGGGAAAGCAGGGCGGCGGGAGCTGGGCTGTGCGTTGTGGCCTTGGCCAGTGGGCGGCTCCGCAGAGGCGAACGCCTCCTGAACACCACCCGCTGCCCGCGCCTGGCTCCCAGCGCCCGCCGGTGGGTGCCTGCACGCCAGGCGAAAGCAGGGCGGAGGGTGGAGCGCGGCTGGAGAAAGCCAGGGCCGTGGGAATGCCAGGTCTGTTACGTTCTTAAGAAGAGGTGTTTAATGGCAGAGTGTCTGAGAATGAGAGTGCTTCCTCATCTGCCTGGAACTGATGTTTCCCATGCTAGCTATTATTTGTACGATTCTGGGTAAAACGTCTCTGCCTCACATTCTTCATCTGCATCTCCTGTAATCTTTTCCGAATACAGGCATTATTTCCACCGAAGGACTCAAAATAACTGACAAATTGGAAATACTCAATAAACATTGACTCTTTAGCACCACTTCTATATTGACATAATGCAGAAATCTATCAAAGAAATGCACAGCCTTTTCCTGTTATAGCAAATCCAGAACATGCAATTATTTCTTAGCTTAGGTGAAGTGCAGAGGCTGCTTGGGGATGTCTGCAAGGCCGGGAGTCATTTTGTAACACTTTAGGAATAAACTGCCTGAGAAAACATAACTTAGCATGGTGGAAATAAAACAAGAAGTCAACTCTATTCGTTTCAAAATAGTCACAATAAACCGTATCAAAAATTCTAAGTACATTAAACATCACCTCCCATTCTCAAAGCAATTCAATTTCTAGTAAACTATATTCTAGAATGTACCTTTGTGAATTTACTCATCGTTTTAGTTCATATCAGTAAGACCATAGAATATTTGTTCTTTTGTGTGACATTTCAATCAACATAATGTCCTCAAGGTTGGTCCATGTTGTAATATGCATCCCAACTTCATTACTTCTTACTGCTAAATAGTATTCTATTGGACATATATACAATATTTTGTGTTATCCTCTCATTGGCTGATATACACTTGGGTTGTTTCCATCTTTTAGCAGTTGGGAATCAGTGTGCAAATGTCAGTTCGCACCCTTGCTTTTGTTCTACTGAATGTATTTCTAGTAGCAGGATTGCTGGAACACATGGCAGTTTTATATTTAACTTTGTGAAGAACAGCCAAACTTTTCCATAGAGGTTACAACTTTCTACATTCCCATTAAATAATGGCCATTCTGTAAGGTGTGAAAATTATAGCTCTTGATTTTGATCTGTATTTTCTTAATAGATAGTGATGCTGAACATCTTTTAATGGTGGTTTTTGGCCATTTGTATAGCCTCATTTGAAAAATGTCTATTCAAGACTTTTGCCCATTTTTTCATTTTTAACAAATTTTACTGAAATACATCATTCAAACATAAGCATACACAAAATATAAGTGCATAGTAGAAGTTGTGAACTTACAAAGCAAACAAGCACAACATCATACAGGGGTCTCACACATCATCCCACCACCACCAACTCCCACTGTTGTGAAATATTTGCTACAGATTATGAAAAAATATCATCAAAATATTACTATTATCTTTAGGGCTTAACTTACATTTGGTATATTTTCTCCCATCCACCTATTATTATTATTTGATATATTTTTATTACAGAAGTTGTGAACTTACAAAACAATTATGTACATATGTAGAATTCCCACACAACACCCATTCACCAACACACTCACCGTGGTGGAACATTTATTACAGATTATGAGATATATCATCAGACTATTACCACCAATCATGGTCCATAACGTACTTTTGGCATACATTTTTCATACCACAACATTATCAACACAGTACATCTTTGGCACTGAAGCAAGAATATTACAATATTGCTGTTAGCCATATTTCATAGGTTACACCAATTGTATTTTTCCCATGCTTCTCCACAGTCCCACCACCCTGCAATAATGACATACATCCACTCTAGCAAACAGAAGGACACTCTTGTACTTGTACCATCAACCACAATTCTCATCCACCTCAGGGATCACTGTGTTATTGAGTCCCTAGATTATTCTCTAATTTTCTTTCAATTGACATTTACCACCCTAAACTATCATTTTCAGCCACAATTCCATTTATAAACCCACTGCTACTCACTATAATGTGTCACCATTAACTCTATTTCCACACTAGTCAAGTTAATGAAAACTTCTACATGCATTTAGCATCAGTAGTCCTTCTCAGCCCTCCTCTTATCTCCTAAAAACCTATACTCCAAGTTTTAATTCCATGCGTTTATTCTTCCTATTTAGTTCGTATTAATGAGACCATGCAATATTTTTTCTTTTGTCTGGCTTACTTCAGTTAGCATAACATCTTCAAGATTCATCTATATTATCACATGTGTCCCAATTTCATTCTTCGTACTACAGCATAGTATTCCATCATATGTACATAACACATTTTGTTTGTCCATTCATTGGCTGATGGACACTTAGGTTGTTTCCATCTTTGGCAATTGTGCATAATGCCACAATGAACATGGGTGTGCAGAAGTCTGTCTGTGTCACAGTTTTCAGTTCTTCTGGATATATTCCCAGTAGAAGAATGGCTGGATCATATGGCACTTCTATAGTTAGCTTGCTGAGGAACCGCCAAAATACCTTCCACAGAGGCTGCACCATTTTGCAACCCCAACAACAGTGAAGGAATATTCCAATTTCTCCACATCTTCTCCAGCACTTACTCTTTTCTGTTTTATTTCTTTTTATTAATGGCCATTCTGCGCTGTGTGAGATGATATCTCATTGACCTTTTGATGTGCATTTACATTAGGTAAATGTATTAGGTATTAGCTAGTGATATGGACATTTATTCATGTACTTTTTGGCCATTTGTATTATCCCTTTGGAGAAATGTCTATTTAAATCTTTTGCCCATTTTAAAATTGGTTGCCCTCTATTTTATTGTTGAGTTATATGATCTCTTTATATAGAATGGAAAACAAATTCTTATCAGGTATGTGGTTTCCAAATATTTTCTCCCATTGAGTGGGTTGTTTTTACACCTTCTTGATGAAATCCTTTGAATCACAAAATTGTTTAAGTTTCAGGAGGTCTCATTTATCCATGTTTTCTTTCATTGCTCATGCTTTCAACATAAGGTTTAAGAATGCACCATTTACCATCATGTCTTGAAGAGGTTTTCCTACATTTTCTTCTAGGAGCATTATAGTTCTTATTCTCATAGTTAAGTATTTAATCCATTTTGAGTTAATTTTTCTAAAATGTGTGAGATAAGGGTCCTCTTTCACCAAGGAGTACAATGTTAGCTATGGGTTTTTCATATAGGAACTTTATCATGTTGAGAAAATTTCCTTCAATTCCTATCTTATGGAGTATTTTTATCAAGAAACGATGCTGTGTTTTGTCAAATTCCTTTCCTGCATGAATCAATAGGATCATGTGATTTTTTTCTTCTTTGATTAATTAATGTGGTGTATTATGCTGATTGATTTTTCTTGTGTTAAACCACTCTTCCATACCTGTTATAAAACCGACTTGATTATTATGAATCATTGTTTTAATATGTTGTTGGTTTCGATCAGCAAGCATTTATTTTTTAGGATTTTTACATCCATATTTATTAAGGAAATGTGTCTGTAATTTTCTGTTTTTGTATTATCTTTATAGGACTTTCGTAATATGGTGTTATTGGTTTCATAGAATGAGTTTGGTAGTGACATTCTTCTTCAGTTTTTTGAAAGAGCTTAAGTGAGATTGGCATTAAATCTTCATTGAATGCTTCATAGAACTCACCTGTGAAACTATCTCGTCCTGGGCTACTAATTTGGGGGAGTTGTTTGATGATTGTTTCAATCTCTTTATTTGTGATTGATTTGTTGAGGTCTTCTATATGTTCTAGGGTCAGTATAGGTTGTTCATACGTCCCAAGGAATTTTTTCCATTTCATCTATGTTATCTAGTTTTTTGGCATAAGGTTGTTCATGGTATCCTCTTATGATCTATTTTATTTCTGTGTGGTCAGTAGTAATGTCCCCATTTTTCATTTAATTTATTTGCATCTTCTCTCTCTTTTCTTTGCTAGTCTAGCTAACGGTTTGTCAATTTTGTTAATCTTCTCAAAAATCCAACTTTTGGTTTTGTTAATTCTCTCTGTTGGTTTTGTTGTTGTTGTTCTCAATTTCATTTATTTCTGCTCTGACCTTTGTTATTTCATTCTTCCCACTTGCTTTGGGACTAGTTTGCTGTTCTTTTCGAGTTCCTCCATCTGTAGTTAGGTCTTTGATTTTAGCTCTTTCTTCTTTTTTAATGTAAGCACTGAGGGCTATAAAATTCCCTCTCAGCATTGCCTTCACAGGATCCCATAAGGTCTGATATGTTGTGTTCTCATTTTTGTTGTTCTCATGATATGTACAGATTTTTCTTGCAATTTCTTCTTTGACCCACTGATTATTTTAGAGTGTGTTGTTTAAGCTCTATATATTTGTGATTTTTTTCCTTCTTCTGCTTCTTGTTGATTTCCAAATTTAATCCATTATGATCAGAGAAAGTGCTTTATATAACTTTGATCTTGTTGAAATTATTGACATCTGATTTGTGACCCAACATATCGTCTATCCTAGAGAAAGATCCATGGTCACTTGAGAAGAATGTATATCCTGATGTTTTGGGGTGCAGTGTTCTGTATATGTCTAGTAGGTTTGGTCCATTTATCTTATTATTCAAGTTCTCTGTTTCTTTAATTATTCTCTACCCACGTGTTCTATCCAATGCTGAGAATGGTGTATTGAAGTCTCCAAATATTACTGTAGAGATATCGGTTTCTCTTTTCAGTTTTGCTAGTGTTTGCCTCATGTATCTTTGGGCATTCTAGTTAGGTTCATAGGCATTTTGGACAGTTATTTCTTCCTGGTGAATTTCCCCTCTTATTAATATATAATATTTTGCTTTTAAAGTTTATTTCTTCTGATATAAGTATAGTTACACCAACTTTTTTTTTCTTACTTTATGCATGGAATATTTTTTTCCAACCTTTCACTTTCAGTTTATTGGTATGCTTGGGTCTGAGTTGAATCTCTTGTAGACATTATATTGATGGCTCATATTTTTTATCCATTCCACCTGTCTGTGCCTTTTGCTTAGAGAGTTGAATCCTTTCAATGTTACTTCTGTAAAGGCAGTTTTTATTTCATTCATTTTGAACTTTGGGTTTTATCTGTCATATTTTATTTTCACCAATCTTTGACACTTTTAGTCACTTTTCCTGATATAATCTTCATTTCTAGACTCTCTTCCAAGATTCTCTCTCTTGTTTTTCCTTTCTGTCCCTTTCTGTCCCTTTAGTGTTTCCTGCAAAGCTGGTTTCTTTGTCATAAACTCTCTCAGTTTCTGTTTATCGGCGAATGTTCAAAACTCACCCTCATTTCTGAAAGACAATCTTGCTGGGTTTAAGATTCTTTGTTGGCAATTATTCTCTTGCAGTATCTTAAATATATCATATCACTGCCTTCTTGCCCTATGGTTTCTGATGAGAAGTTGGCACTTAATCTTATTGGGTATCCCTTATATGTTATGCATTGCTTTTCTTTTGTTGTTCTAAGAATTCTTTCTTTGTCTTTGGCATTTGACATTCTGATTATTATGTGTCTTGGGGTTCATCTGTTCAATTTTATTCAGATGGAAGTGTGTTTTGCTTCTTGGACCTGAATATCTATGTCCTTCAATTGGGTTGAGAAATTTTCTATCATTATTTCTTTACATATTCTTTATACCCCTTTTCCATTTTCTTCTCCTTCTGGGAGAAGTATGTTTCTGACATGTATGTTTGCACATCTTTTCCCATCATTGTATCCCTGAGACACTCTTCAAAATTTTGCATTCTTTTCTTTATCTGTTCTTTTGTATGTTCACTTACAAAGGCCATGTCTGCATGCTCACCAATCCTTTCTTCTTCCACATCGAATATGCAGTTATTTGCCTCCAGTGTATGTTTTTTTGAGGTACTGGGGACTTGGCATTGAACCTGGAACGTCATGTGAGAGGACAGCAATCAACCACTGAGCCACGTCAGCTTCCTTGAGATGTTATTTCATTTGTTTTGTTTATTGTTTTTTCAGGAGGCACTGAGAATTGAACCCCATCCTTCCCATGTGAGAGGTGGGTGCTCAACCAGTTGAGCCACATCCACTCCCCAACAGTGTGTTTTTTATTTCATTTAGTGTGCCTTTCATTCTCATAAGATCTGCTATTTTTTTTTTTTTTGTATGCTTTCAAATTCTTCTTTTTGCTCACAGTGTATTAGTCAGCCAAAATGGGTGCTGATGCAAAGTACCAGAAATCTTTTGAGTTTTATAAAGTGTATTTATTTCGGGTAGAAGCTTACAGTCACAAGGCCTTAAAGAGTCTAACTCAAGATACCATAAGAGGTACTTTCTCACCTACAGTCATTGGTCCTGTGTTGAAGCAAGATGGCAGACTATCAGGTCAGCTGTAGACTATCAGGCTCATCTCTCTTCCTGGGGCCTCTGTCATGTCTAATGAGCCATCTCTATTCCTCTGTGCCCTTCTTTTCTGTGTGTCTATTTCTGTGTGAGAGTCTGTTTGTATCAGCCTACCAAGGGGAGTTGGGACACAACGCTGAGTCACACTCTAATGATCTGGTTGAATCAAAGCCCCAAACTGAATAATTTAGTCAGAAGTTTCAGCTGAATCTAATACAATGAAAAGTTATCATGCCCAGAGGAACAGACTTGTTCATAAACAATCTAAATGTCTTTTTGGAATTCATAAATAATATCAAACTGCCTACACAGTGTCTTCTTCATATGCTTAATCTCTCTAGCCAGCTCATAGAACTTATTAAGGAGATTTGTGTGAATATCTATGGATAGTTGTCACAACTCCTTTATGTCATTGGATGCTTATCTTGTTCCTTTCCCTAAGCCATCTCTTCCTGTTTTTTGGTATGGATTGTAATTTTTATTGTTGGTCTTTTGGCATCTGGCTTACTAGAAGTATTTATTCTGGGTGTAGTTTCTTTCTTTAGATTAGGGCTTTTTGCCTTTTCTCCCTTGCTAGCTTTTAGTAGGAGCTGAGAATGTATTTGGTGCTATGAGCTATGGAGGTTGATGCTGTCTGCATTGCCTCAGGAACTGATGAAGCTTCCCCCACCTTTCTCCTGTCAGGGGTAGGGAGATAGAGCTGCAGCCATGTGTAATAATTAAAGTTGTGCAGTCCAAGATTGTCTGCCGTTGCCAGGAGAGAATGATGAAGCTTCACACCTGTTCCTCCTCTGCCTGGGGCAAGGATGAAGCTTCAGGTATGGGCTGAAATCTATGCCATGTGGGTCCATAATGACCACAGTTGCCCAAGTAGACTGGTGTAGCACTGACTACACACCTTACCATGGGTGGGGATGGACCTTCTGGAGTGCCCAACAATCTAATCTGTGTGGGCCAAATGGACCTGCAGTTGACCTGAGAGGCTGAGGTTGTACAGTCCCTTCTGCCCTTCAGGGAATGGTAGTGAAACCACTGACGCCCAACAGTTCAGTCCATGTAGACCAAAAGTACCTGCCATTGCTTGAAAAGGCTGACAAAACACCAGTCCCTCCTATCCCATTTGGGGGTTGTGGTGGATCCACAGACAGCCAATAATTCAGTCCTGTATGCTGAAAGTACCTACTGCTGCCTGGAAAGGATGAGGAAACACCAGATGCCTCCTATCCTATTGGGGACTGGGGATAGTCCACAGTTACCTACCAGTCCATGCCATGAAAGTCAAAAGTGCTTGCCATTGCCCAGGAAAGCTAAGGAAACACAGCTCCCTTCCTATCCTACTTTGGATGGGTGGGAATGGAGCTGCAGGTTTTAGATTATTCAGTCTGTGTGGGCCAAAAGCACCTGCAGTTACCCAAAAAGGCTGAGGAAACAGTCCCTATCTTGTCCTATTGGGGGTTGGGGTGCAGCCACAGACACCGAACAGCTGAGTTTATGCAAGCCAAAAGCATTTGTAGTTGCCCAAGTAGGCTGAGGTATCACCAGTCCCTCCTATCTTACAGTAGTTAAGGCAGAGGTGGAGATGGCATTGAAGCCACTCAACAAACCAGTTCACATGGGCTGAACGTGCCTGCAGTTGCCCAGAGAAGCTGAGGAAACACAGCTCATCTCCTATCCTATAAAGGGGTAAGGATGAAGCTATAGGTGCCCAAGTTTCCATTCTGTATAGGCTGAAAGTACCTGAAATTTCCCAGAGATGAGGAAGAAATACCATTCCCCTTCTAGGTTATGGGCATGGAGGAGTTGTAATGGACTCCAAGATGCTCAACAAACCAGTTCATGTGGGCTGAATGGGCCTGCATTTGCCCAGAAAGCCTGAGGAAATACTGCTCCTCTCTTATCCCATTGGTGTGCATGGATGGAGCACCAGGTGCCTGACTATTCAGTCTGTACTGGCCAAAAGCACCTGCAGTTACCCCAAGAGGCTGGTGCAGGTCCCCCCAGCTTCCTCCCTGCCAGAGATGGAGCTAGGCCTGCAACCTAATCTCGGTGGAAAGAAGCTGGTCCTTACCTTCACTGTGATTTTCAGTCAGCGCCGTTTGCCTTTATAATGGGGACAGAGTTAAAATGGTGGCCACTGGCTTTTTTCTGACTTGGACAGTTTCAAACTTTACCTATTCTTAGGGTTATACTTTAGCCAGCTGAGTTTACAAAGCAGTAGATGAAGTCGGTGGCCAATCATCTCTTCCTCCCCCGTTTTTAGGAAATCGAGTTTCCAACACAAGCCATACAATAGCTCCTGACATGCCTTGCATCACTGGAGTAGGATGGGCACTGGCTTATGCAGTGTGGTCTGCAGTTTCCTGGAAAGGTTGGTGCAGGTCCCCTCAGCTTCCTCTTGCAAGAGGTGGGGCTAGAACCTAGGCTAGGGCTACAAACGGATCTGGGTGGAAATAAGCTGGTCCCTAACAGCACAGTCATTTTCAGCCAAACCCTCTTACTCTCATGCTGGGGGCAGAGTTAAAATGGCAGCCACCAGCCTCTTTCTGACTTGGAGATGTTCAAACTTTAGCAGTTCTTAGGATTATACTTTAGCCAACTGAGATTACTAATCAGTAACTGAAGTCGGTAGCCAATCATCTCTTCCTCCCTGATTTTTGGAAAATGGAGCTTCCAACTACAGCCATGGAATAGCTCCCCAGGAGGCTTGCACAGCCTGTGGAGTATAGGCACTGGCCTGTACTGTGTGGAGTGCATTACTTACAAATCTTCTCTGCAGATGGGAATTCTCCTCCTTCCATAATTTCAAGGATGTTGCAGGATGCTCTTCTGGTCTGCTTGGGTCCCCAATCAGGTGCTTTAAATAGCCCTGTGTGAATACAAACTGCCCTGTAAGAAGAGCTGATATTTGCAGCACTTTCCGCTGTCACCATCTTGTACCTCACCCTCACTTTTGCCCATTTTTTATTTTGGTTGCTTGGCTTTTATCATTGAGTTGTATGGATTCTTTATATAATATAAAAATCAAACCCTTATCAGATAAGTTTAATTCAAATATTGTCTTCCATTTGTACATTGCCTTTTCATCTTCATGATAAATTCATTTGAATACAAAAGTCTTTAATTTTGAGGAGGTCTCATTTATTTTTTTTTTCTTTCATTGATCATGTTTTGGATGAGAGGTTTAAGATTTCACAACCTATCCCAAAATCTTGAAGGTGTTTCCCACATTTTCATCTAGAACTTTTATGGCTCTAATTTTTAAATTTATGTCTTTTATAAATTATGAGTTAATTTTTTTAATGAGGTATGACATAGGGTATTCTTTCTTTCATTTGGGTATGGATGTCCAGTTCTCTCAGCTCCATTTGTTTCATAGAATTTTCTGACTCAGCTGGGTGGGTTTGATAGCCTTGTCAAAAACGATGAGCAGTAGAATTTTGGGAAGATGACATCAAACTTGTTGGGCACGGCTCAACTCTTTTACAAAAAACAATGGGGAAAAAAAACAAAACCTGTCCAAAGGATGTACTTTGGAGGTCAGCAGACCAGGACAGTGCTACACAACTCCAAGGAGGGTGAAGGACAGAGAGACGAAGAATCTGAAACAACAAACATGAGTTACCAAACTCCCACAGCAGCCCAGAAGGACTTCCATCCTCCATCCCCAAAATATTAAGCTGGGGTAAAACCCCTGGTCACTGCAGCTGACTGAGAGGGGAACAAACATTTGTCTCCCTGTCAAGTGTTACTAAGGAAAAGGGAGGGGGAGTCAGGGACTTTTCTTCAGTGAATTTGACCAGCAGAACACAATTTGACTCTTGGCTCTGACCAGAGCAAAACATAGGAAAAGAGAGTCTTTCTCTCTATGGAACGGTGTGCTGATCAGCACCATCTGCTGGCTGGTCTGGAAATTGCATGGGCAAAAACTGTTTTTGGTTCTCTGTGTAGCTTAACTCCTGGGAGAAAATCTGTGTTCCAGTAGTGAGTTCCTGGCCCAATTTTGATAACTTATGCTAGGGAAATTTAAAGACTTCAAATAAGTTTAACCAAATATCAAAGAAAAGCTCTGGAAAAAAATAAGCAAGAAAGAGAAAAATTAGATATCAGAGTAAATTCACCAACATATTCAGATGCCTAAACATCGGCAAAAAACTAAAAGCCATACTAGGAAACAGGAAGATGGCCCAGCCAAAGGAACAAACCAAATATCTTATACAGATACAGGGTTTAAGAAAATTAATCATATAACCACACAACTCTCATAAATCAAATCAAAGAATTGAAATAAAATATGACTAAAAAGATAAAGTATATTAGGAAGACACTGGGTGATCATAAAGAACAATTTGAAGGCAAACAAAGAAAGGTAAAGAAACTGTACAGGAATGAAAGATACAATGGATGATACACACACACACACACACATATAAAAGCCATGGAAGATCAGATTTGAATTGTTCAAAGACAGAATTAATAATTTCAAAGACAGAATATCTGAACTGGAAAAGATGGGAGAACAGAAATAGAATAGAATGGGAAAAATGAAATAGGGTTTCAGGTAATTGAATGACAACAGGAAGCACAAACATATACATTATCCATATCCAAGAAGGAGAACGGAATGGAAAAGAGGTAGAAAGAAAATTTGGGAAAGTAATGACTGAAAACTTCACAACCCTTATGAAAGATATAAATATCAATATTCAAGAAGGGCAATACAATGCAAGCAGAATAAATCCAAAGACACTCCTACTATTCAGAATATTGACTACTAGATATAAAAGGGGAATTCTGAAACCAGTAAGAGAAAAAAAAATGATCACGTAAAAGGGAAACTCAATAAGATTAAGTGCCGAACTCTCATCAGAAACTGTGGAGGCAAGAAAAAAGGAGTGTGAAGTTTTTAATGTACTGAAAGAGGAAAAATTGCAGCAAAGAATTCTGTATCTGGCAAAACTGTCCTTCAGACATGAGGGTGAGTTCAAAGTCTTAACAGACAAAGAAAAACTGAGACAATATGTTACCAAAGACCAGAATTGCAAGAGATTTTAAAGGGGGTGCTGCAGCCTGAAAGGAAAAAATAAGGGCGAGAGACTTCCAAAGAGTGTAGAAATAAAGATTATTAGGAAGGGTAAATTAAAGGGTAAAAGACAGACAATAGTATGATATGACAACAGAGACAAAATTTATGAAGTTAGTAATGCCTTTACAGTAATAACATTGAATTTTAATTGCTTTAACTCCCCAAAGAGAAGACATAGACTTATATAATGGATAAAAAATATGAGCAATCTCTAAGCTGTCTACTAGAGATTCACCTCAGATGTAAGGACACAACCAGGTTAAAAGTGAAAGGTTGGAAAAAGAAATTCCACACAAAGAGTAGCAAAAAGTGTGCTGGAGTAGCAATACTAATATTGGAAAAAAATAGATTTCAAATGCAAAACTGTTATAAGGGATGAAGAAGGTCACTATATACTAGTAAGCGTGGCAATTCTCTAAGAAGGAATAACTGTATTAAATATTTATGCATCTAACCTGAGTGTCCCATGAGACATTAGGCCCACACTGGCAAAGCTGAAAGGAAAAATAGGTGTCTACAATAATAGTGGGAGATTTCAATACGTCACTCTCAGTATTGGATAGAACATCTGGACAGAAGATAAATAAAAAACAGAGAACTTGAATAACATGATAAATGAACTAGACCTAATAGACATCTATAGAGCATTATACCCCAAAAAGCAGGATATGCATTATTTTCAAGTGCTCTTTTATCCTTCTCCAATATAGACCCAATGTTGGTTCACAAGAACAGTTTTAATAAATTTAAAATATTGAAATTATATAAAACACTTTAATCATAATGGAATGAAGCTGGAAATCAATAATGGATGGAAAGGGGGGGAATCATAAATGTATGGAGATTAAACAACTCACTTGAATAATCGCTGTGTCAAAAAATGCAAGAGAATTCAGCAAGTATCTTGGGATGAATGAAAATGAAAACACAGCATATAAAAATACATGGGCCACTGTAAAGGCAGTACTGAGAGGAAAATTTATAACCCTCAATGATTACAATAAAAGAGAAGAAAGATCTAAAATCGAAGATCTAACTGCACACCTGGAGGGACGAGAAAGTGAACAGCAAACTAATCTGCAACCAAGCTGAAGGAAAGAAATAGTAATTACCAGAGCAGAAATAAATGAAATCAACAACAACAACAACAACAACAACAAAAAACACAATAGAATCAACAAAACTAAAGGTTGGTTCTTTGAGGTCAAAATCGACAAAATCTTAGCTAGACTGACAAAAAAAAGAGGGAAGACTTAAATAAATAAAATCAGAAATGAGACGGGGGGACATTCCCACTAGCCCCACAGAAATAAGAAAGATCAAATTTCAGCAACTGTGTGCTAAAAAACTAATCAATGTACTTGAGATGGATGATTTCCTAGAAACACAAAATACAGCTATATTGACCCTAGAACTAGAAGACCTCAACAAAAAAACACAAGTGAAGATATTGAAAGAAACATCAAAAACCTCCTAAAGATGAAGAGCCCAATTCCAGATGGCTTTACAGGTGAATTATACCAATCATTCAAAGATGATCTAATACCAATATTACTCAAGCTCTTCCAAACAATTGAACAGGAAAGAAACCCTAAAAAACTAATTCCATGAAACCAAGCCACCTTAATACTAAATACTTTGAAAAATGAAAATTACAGAACAATGTCTCTAATGTATATATGTAAAAATCCTTAACAAAATAATTGCAAATGGATCCAAAAGCACATTAAAAGAATTACACCCACGGTCAGGTGGGTTTTATCGCAGGAATGCAAGGTTGATTCGACATAAGAAAATCAATTAGTCTAATAAACCGCATTGATAAATTGAAGAGTAAAAAGCACATGGTTCTCTTGTTTGAGCAGTAAAGGCATTTGAGAAAATACAGTACCCTTTCTTGATAAAAACTCTCCAAAAGTTAGGGATAAAAAAAAAGCTCTCTCAATATGGTAAAGTGAATATATGAAAAATCTACAGCTAGCATTTTACACAAAGATGAAAGACTGAAAGTTTTCCCGCTAAGATTAGGAATGAAACAAGGATAACCACTGTCACCATTGTTATTCAATATTGTGCTAGATGTTCTAGCTAGAGCAATTAGGATTGAAATAGAAATAAAATGCACCTCAATAGTAAAGGAAGAAGTAAAACTTCACTATTCACTGCTGATATGCTCTTATATCTAGAAAATCCTGAAAAATCCATAACAAATCCAAAGTCCTGAAAATGCTCCCATATTACACCTATTCATTCCTCTCCCATCCCTCAGAACCTCCAGTGACCACTGCCTTTACATGAATGATAAGAGTTCTTCCATTGCTAGAATAATAATAAGTCTACTCTAGTCCATTCGTTCTGCATGACATTGCAGTGATGGATACAGACCATTGTATATTTTGTCACAACTTACAAAATTGTGTGGGACAGAGTATAAACTATAATGTAAACTGAAGTCTATGGTTAGTAGTAATGCCACAATAAGGGTTCAAAAATTGTAACAAATGTACCACACTAATGAAGGATGTTGTTAATGTGGGAAAGTGTGGGATGCGGAGGGAGTGGGGCATATGGGAATTCCTTATATTTTTTTATGTAGCATTTATGTAATCCAAAGCTTCTTTTAAAATTAAAAAAAGTATATAAAAAAGAAGTATATGAAGAATGAAATCAAATTATATGTCAATAAAAATCCCCACCAAACAAAACCCACAACAAAACTACTTTAATAGATGAGTTCATCAAAGCGGTGGGATATAAAATTAATACATGAAAATCAATAGTGTTTCTATACACTACTGATGTACAATCAGAGGAGGAAATCAGAAGAAAATTCCATTTATAATAGCCAATAAAAAATCAAATATTTAGGAATAAATTTAATCAAGGTCGTCTAGGACCTGTATTTAGAAAACTCCAAAATATTGCTAATAAAAACAGAAGACTTAAATAAATGGAAGTACATTCCATGTTCATGGGTTGAAAGACTTAATATCATTGAGATGTCAATTCTATCCAAACTTATTTACAGATTCAATGCAATCTCTATAAAAATCCCAACAGCCTTTTTTGCAGAAAAGGAAAAACCAATGACCAAATTTATTTGGAAGCGTATAGTGCCCCAAATAACCTCAAAGATCTTAAAAAGAAGAACTAAGTTGGAGGACTCTCACTTCCTGACTTTAAAGCATATTACTTAGCTAAAGTGGTAAAAAACAGCATAGTATTGGCATAAAGGCAGACAAATTGAACAATGGAACTGAATTGAGAACTCAAAAACAGACACTCACACCCATAGTAATGTGATGTTTGACAAGTCTGTTATGCCCATCCAGCTGGGCTGAAACAATCATTCAATAAATGGTGCTCAGAGACTGCACAGTCATATCTAAAAGAAAGAAAGAGAATCCCTATCTCACACCTTATATAAAAATGAACACAAATTGGGCCAAGGACCTAAATATAATAGCTACAACCATAAAACTTCTAGAACAAAATATAGGAAAACATCTTCAAGATCTTGTGGTAGGCAGTAACTTACACCAAAAGCAACAGCTTACACCTAAAGCCCAAGAATAAAAGAAAAAGTAGATAAATGGGACCTCCTCATATTAAGCAGTTCTACACATCAAATGTCTTTTTCAAGAAGGTGAAAAGACAGCCAAGTCAATGGGAGAAAATATTTGGCCACCAAATGTCCAGTAAGGGTTTAATATGCATGATATATAAAAAATCATGCAGCTCATCAACAGGAACATAAACTACTCAATTAAAAAATGGGCAATATACTTGAAATGACAATTTTCCAAAGAAGAAAAACAAATGGTAAAGAAACACATGAAAACTGGTTCAATATCATTAGTGATGGAAATGCAAATCAAAAGCATAATGAGTTAACACCTCACACCTATTAGTCTGGCCATTATTAAAAAGTTAGAAATCTATAATTTTGGAAAGGATGTGGAGAGATAGGAATGCTTATTCACTATTGTTAGAAATGTAGAATGGTACAGCCACTGTGGAGGACTGCTTGGCAGTTCCTAAAAAGTTTAATATAGACTTGCAATGTGATCTGACAATACCATTATTAGGTATATACACAGAAGAAAGGAGAGCAGTGACATGAATAGACATTTGCACAGAGATGTTCATATCACTGTTACTCATGATTGTCAAAGTTGGACTCAACCCGAGTGTCTATCAAATGATGAATGGATAAAGAAATTGTGGTGTATAAACATAATGGAGTATTATGCAAATGTAAGAAGAAATGAAGTCGTGAAGCAAATGACAACATGGATGAACCTGGAGGACATTATGTTGAGTGAAGCAAGCCAGACATAAAAGGGCAAATATTGTCCTTTTTAGCTAAATTATTAACTAAGTGTGTTGTAATCAGTGTGAGGCACAAAGGAAGAGTCAGACAAGTTGATGTAGTTGAAGCAGAGGGCTGCAGCTAGCTCAGGCAGAACAGCACTGAGGTTATTATGACCCTTTCTTTTATTCAGCTTACAGCTTACAGCAGTGTTTAATGTTTTCAACTTGGTGCGTGAGAGCGCTACCTGTTTGTGAGTTCCCAGACAATCTTTCTTGAGAATTCAGTCAATAACATCCGTGTGGTGAGTTCACTCCGCTCTGCCTCCTTAAACTGATATCTGTAGCATGCAATGTCCTTGGAGACATTTACTAATGTTTCTCTGCAGCAAGCATGCTTTTTAAATGCTTAACCCTTTATGCTCTGGCTCTCAGCATCTTCTCCAACAAAATGTAAACTCATGGAATTAATAATTAGAATATGGGTCACCAAAAAATTAGAATGAGTATTGATAATGGAAAACTGAGTTTTAATCTGTACAGAATTGGTTAAAAGGTTGTTTGTAATCTAAGCACCTCTTAAAATATATGTATATATATATATATATAAATAACATTTTTGTAAGCAAATACACATATATGCATATATATTTATATATCATTTTGCAAATGTTTGTATGTATTGTGAGAATTTTGATTTTTACCCACAATAAAAATAAATTAAAAAAAAAAAAAGGTTGTTTGTAAATACTTGGAAATGAATGGAAATGGTGAGAGTACATCATGGTGTTTATGACTAGAGAGGTATTAAATGGCTATGACACTGGTTGAAAGGGAAAGTGTAAGGACATATATTACTGTAAGGAAAGCTAAAAGATGTAACATGGGACTGTATAACGTAGTGAAACCTCATGTAAAATATGAATATGGGTAATATTGCATATATGACTAATTTTACAAAATATAAATACAAAAAACTAGAGAGAAAGAAACAATAGTAGCTATGTATGGCAAGGGAAGCATATATAGATTGAGAGGTGATGAGTTTTGTTTGTTGGTAGGCTTTTGTTTTTTATTATTATTATGATTGGAAAAATTAAAATGCTCTAAAAATGATTGAAGTGATGGATGCACAACTATGCAATTATACTGAATACCATTGATTGTACACTTTTATGGATTTATGCTTTATTAATACATATCAATAAAATTGACTTTAAAAAGAGAATTGCTCAATTTTCCTATGCCTCAATATATGAGTAATTCCATTTTCTTATATGGTTCAGTTACATTCATTTTCATGATCTTTTAATGAAATTTTGAATTCGTAGACAATTAGGTTATTCATTTTACCATAGAGATAAAAACATAAATTTTCTAAGTATTACTTTGGACTCCATAGAATTCTTGTTTGAACAAGATTAAATCTAAAATGTCCTAAAAGATGCGGTCGATTTAATCAGTACAATCAAACTCTAGGCTACTATTATGGTTAAATTCCTTTCATTTGTTAACAGTATTATAATAACCACAGTGCACAATTTTGTATTGCACTTTCAAAATATGCATTTTCTTGCAGAATAAATTTACCTTACAAACAAACAAACAAACAAAAATAAATTATATGGAAAAACTGAAAAAACAGAGAGAGTTTTTCAGCTGCCAAATCTTATTTCCTTGTGCATAAATGTTTTAGTACAACGATGGGTAAATACAAGGTGCTGCATTGTATTGATTGTATATATAAATTTAGGCATAAAGCAAAAAATGTGAAAAGAAACAAAGTATATATATTATTACACAATTTACACTCAAGACTTGCCCTTCCCTAAGAAACTTTGTTAATGCCCTGGCCACTTTTTTATTGCAGAGACTGTAGATAAGTGGATTCAGCATGGGTCTGAGGATGGTGTAGAAGATAGACACCATCTTGTCCTGGTATGGGGAACAATGAGAAGTGGATTGGATGTATATAAACATGGTTGATTCATAGTACATCCCTACTACAGGTGGGAAGAACAGGTGGCAAAAGCCTTGTGACGACCCTCCCCAGATCCCATGAGAATGACAGCTTGGATAACCAGAACATAGGAAGCAATAATAACTGTTACAGGGCAGAGAAGAATAATTACATAGCAGGTAAATATCATTCTTTCAAATGTCCAGGTGTTAGTGCATGAGAGAGTGAGAAGGGCAGGTACATCACAGAAGAAGTGGGGTATTACCTGGGATCCACAATATGTGAAGGACAATGCAACTGCAACTTCAGTTATACCATCAAGAGAGCCAAGAATCCATGAAGAAACAGCCATAAGACCACAGATCTTATGGCTCATGAGAATTGGATATCTTAACGGGTGGCAAATGGCAAGGAAGCGGTCATAAGCCATGACAGCCAACAGAAAACATTCCGCTCCAAGCAACAACACATAGAGAAATATCTGGATTCCACAACCTTCCAGAGAGATGGTTTCCTACCAGACAAGTAATTGAAGGTCATCTTGGGTACTGTGGTGCAGATGAGCATGAGGTCCATGAGGGACAATTGGCTGAGGAGAAAGTACATGGGGGTGTGGAGCTGTTTGTCCAGGTAGATGAAGAGAACCATAGCAGTGTTTCCCATGAAGGCCACAGTGAAGATGCCCAGGACAAGAGAGAAGAGTATGGATGGGGCTGTGATTGAAGATTCCCAGCAGGATGAAGCCAGAGTTTAAGTTCTGATTCTCCCATGTCATGTTGGATATCCTCACTGTGGAGAATACAACAAATAAGAAATGTCCAGGATTGTGTCATAGAACGATCAAGGATTTTCTGCCTAGATAACAACACCTAAAGTTTTTTCTAAGCATGGGAAAATTGATTCTTTGGGGATGAATTTTCTCATTTCTCAAATACGGATAATAATGCTTATTTTGGGGGGGGGCATTTTATTTTTATTTTTTATTTTTTCTTTAATTAATTTATTTTTTATTGTGGGTAAAATCAAAATTTTCACAATACATACCAATATTTGTAAAATGATATATAAATATATATGCATATATGTGCATTTGCTTACAAAAATGTTATTTATATATATATAAATATATTTTAAGAGGTGCTTAGATTACCTAAAATATTACACGGAACCCACTGGGATTCCCATGTTGCCCACCTCCCACACCTCCCACCACATCCCACACAAACATCTCCCACAAGTGTGGCCCACCACGCTCAATGGACTTACACATTCTGGGGCCTTGCCACCAACCATAGACCACAGTTCACATCATAGACCACACTCTCTCCCAGACAGTTCTGAGTGGTGTTTGCTGATTTAAAATGGCCTACATCCGTTGCCACAACGGCACTCAGGACAACCTCCAAGTCCCGAAAAAGACCCTGTATTTCAACTGCACATGCCCTTCCTGCCCCGAAAGTGTCCAGTGGCCACCGGCTCCACCTCACTGTTATAATTTCTTCCATTGCTAGAATCACCATATGTGTACAACAGACTACCATTGAATCCACTCTAGTCCATAGTTCTTCCCCCATTCCTGAGGGGACTGGGATGGTGATGTCCACTTCACCTCCAAGTGAGAGAGGACTTATATCCCATGGATATGGTGGGTGGGATGATCCTGCCTGCAGATGCAGGCCCTCTCCATTCCCTGGGATGGCCATTGCCCATCATTGTCTCCTCTCCAGGTGACTTGGATGAGTCCATTGAGCTGTAGGGTAGGAGTTGCAGTTCCACCAAGATTCCACGCACACCTGGCACATAGGTAGGCCAGAGGCTCCAGTCTCTGGAAGTATACCTAAAAACTCCAGCATCGCATATAAGTTTGAATAGAAGGGACTGATGAACCATGTGCAGGGAGGACTTATTTGAGTCCAATTCTGTCACTCTCATGAGCACAGATTCCAAAATAGAGCCCACCGATAAGGCGTCAGTCTTTAGGGCTATCCCCCCTTATATAGGGCCTGGGTGTCTCCAGAGCTCTCAGGAGCTTCTCTGTGTGGGGTGATAGGCATTTTGACGTTCTATGAGCTCCTACTGAGTTGTGCGTAAGAGTTGCCTCTGGGATGACCTCCCTACTCTCTTTGAAGTCTTATTTTTACCTCAATGTCATTTTTAAATGTATGTTTCAATGTGAGAACATAACTCAACAGTTATATAATCTCACATGAGTCACAAGTCAACTCAAATATCTAGTGTGGATCACCCCTTCACAATTATTCTAAGAGTCATATGAAGACTCATGAATTGCTGGTAAGTTAATAACATCTGTCCTTCTATCCTTCCACTTAGCTCAATATATTTGTAACACTAATATAAATTCTGTTTGTCAAAATGTAGAGGGAAATAATTATTAGTGGTAATGATAGCTTTTTTATAAAGGATTGGTCACATACCAGGAAAACAGATGAAATTAATAAAATAGCTGTTAGATGTCTATTAAGTCATACTTACTTCTAATAATGGTGAGTTTTAGTGAAAAGTAGTTCCTCACCAATATGTCTTCATCTTATACTATGTCTAAACATGAGGTGTGTCCATGAGATATTTCATATTACTAGAGAAGCAGTTCAAACTCCTGCTTCAGGATATTTCAGCTTTAGCTGTGTGAAATTGTACAAGTTATTAATTTCACCAGTTCATATTTTCCACATTTATAGATGTGAATACTTAAAATACCTATATTATACAGGGTTATGAAGACTAATTTACATGACAATTATCAATTATTTATATCATTGTCTGGAATAGAGGTATCATTCTTGTATTTTTTATATAAAATGTAGGAACATTTCTAAATAAAGAAATATTATTGGTGGGAAAAAACATTATCCTTACTTATTCTCTAGACTTTTCTAGATCATATAAATGATTCTATTTCATTTCCTGTAGCAAGATGACTTTAAGAGTATCTCTTTAGTTAATTGGTAATCTATTTTTCTAATTTTTCATTGTAGTACTATATATATAAAGCATAGAATTTTCTATTTAACCATCTTCATGTACACAATTCAGCGACACTAATTAAACATACAATATTTTGCTATTATAACCACCATCAGTTTCCAAAACATTTTCATCATTCAAAACTCAAATTATCTACCCATTAAACAATAGCTCCTCATTCACTTGCTCCCAATCTATGATAACCTCTATTATAATTTCTGTTTCTGAAAATTTGCTTACTCTAGACATTTCATAACATTTCTCCTTTTGTGTCTGGCTTATTTCACTTAGCATAATATTCCAAGGTTAATCTAAGTTGTAGCATATATCAGAAATCCATTCTTATTTATGGCTGAATATTATACCATTGTGTGTTATACCACACTCCACACTTTGTTTAAAATGGTCAATGAGTGCATGAAAAGAGACTGAACATCATCAGCCATTAGGAAAATGCAAATCAAAACTGCAACAACATACCTATTCACATCCACTAGGAAGGTTATTTTTTGTAAAACGGAAAGTGTTGGTGAAGGTGTGGAAAAATTGGAGCACTTCTACATTGTTGGTGCAAATGTAAAATGATATCGCCACATTGGAAAATAGTTTGGCAGTTTCTAAAAAAGTTAATCATAAAATTAGCATATAACCTGGCAATTCCACTGTTAGGATTTTACTTAGAAAATTAAAAACAGGGACTCAGACACATATCATACCACAATATTCATGATTCACAAAAGCCAACAGACAGAATTGGTGATATCTTTTTAATTCTCCATTTTCACAATAATTTCTTCTCCTTCTCCTGCCTCCTGTCCCAGGCACTAGGCATAAGTTCCTTTATTTCTCTTTGCAGTGGCTTACTCTCCATGCAGGTGTAGTTTTGCAAGAAGTGTGGCTTGTGCTTTGGTTATAGACTTTGGAAAAGGAAGATTTCAGCCTAAATTACTGAAGTTCTACTTTTAAATTGATCAGATTCACAAAATATTCATATTTAAAACAAAATATTATTTTACAGTGTTTTCGTTATTTTGTATTAATATCTTTAGAAAATGCTATGAAGTTATATAATTCCATTTAAAGTGGCTCACAATATTAGAGTTAAAAATCAATGGAGGGTGGCAAGATGGCGTTGGTGTAGGAGGGCGCACACTGCAAGCTCCCAGAGCAAGGCGGATTGTGGACGGGGTCCTGCCCGGGGGTCTGTGCTGTGCACGCATGGAGTGAGAAGCTTGGGACATCTATCTGCGCGGATCGGCGGCATGGACCGAACGGTGGAGATTCGTGAGTTTTGAGGCTGCCGGTGGAGGTTGGCACAGGCGCCTGGGCCCTGCGGTTAGGGAAAAAAAAATAAAATGGCCATTTGGAGCTGTGGGCGGGGTGAAAAAGTTTTATTTTCTGGGGAGCTGGCTGCCTGGCACCCCTTGGACCTCGTGTGAATAGAGCAAACGAGCTAGTCAGCACCCGGTGAACCGGAGGGGGGATTTTGGTCGGGGAA
Organism: Tolypeutes matacus; assembly: GCA_026826555.1. Taxonomy (NCBI): domain Eukaryota; kingdom Metazoa; phylum Chordata; class Mammalia; order Cingulata; family Chlamyphoridae; genus Tolypeutes; species Tolypeutes matacus. The sequence continues at coordinate 1,759,882 of JAKSZT010029587.1, read as the reverse complement.
CGGAGGTGATTTCCCTAGCCACCCAGGGATAAGACCCGGGCCACTGCGGAGCCAGGAGGAAGGGACACTTCCCAAAGAAGGGAGGGCTCGGTTGGAAGACAGGGAAGGGTATTTTATATTTTGAGACATTGTTCTGGCTGCCTGCACCGCCCCATAGCTTTGGGGAGCAGATAAGCCGAACTGAAGCAGCATCAGGCTAAGAGCAGACTCGAATCTGCACTCAAACTGATTTACTGAGCAGCCCGGTGACGCTGGAGCTCGGCGTCAGAAGGGGCGGAATCCGCCATCTTTAGCACTCCTCACTGACTAACATCAGAGTTTCAGCTAACCTGGGGAGTCCGGAAAGTGGGACGTGCTTGATTAATTTCCACGGGCCCAGCTAGGGTCCCTTCCGTAAGGGGGTTGTTCTAGAAGAGGAATTATTTTGGGTCCTGCATTTGGCTAAAAAAAAAAAAAAAAAGTGAGGTCACCTCAACAAATGAAAAATAAATTCTTTTTAATTTAGTTTAATAGCTAAAAGCTGTTTCAGGACCTGCATATAGAACCCTGTGGGGAAATTCATTGATAAACACAAGTAGGCAGGAAGGATCCACGTGGACCCTAGGGGAATCATTGACCCTCCTTAGCTCTGTTTGACTGCTTGCCTGTGTAGATCTTTGGTTTCTCTCTGTTACTTTCTGGTCTATTGCTATTATTCCCATTTTTCTACCCCCTTCCTTTTTCCTTCTATTTTTTTTTTAAATAGGTGCTGCCAGCTGGTTGCTTCTTTGCTGGGCTTCTTATTCAGTAATTTCCCACTCGCTGTATATATTGATTCTGTATTACAAACTATCGCTTATCCTTCCTGCATGTTTCTGCCTTCTGTTTTCTGTTGTGGCTCTTAGAGACAACATTTTTTCATAGGCCCACAACTTAAGGGTGTCAATTTATATCCCATCTATTTTGTTTTCTTCTTCTTCTTTTTTCTTTTTTTTTATTAGTATTAACTTTTTCCTTTCAGACCTTTCTCTACTATTTCTCTACCTTCTCATAATTCTAGCCTTCTAAATCACTATATATATATATTCCTCCATTTGTTTTCCCAGTCCATTATAGGAACTCCATATTTTTTCCTAGTACTCTACACTGCCTACACAAGTTAAATATTCATCTCATTAAGTCTCATTTTGCCCCTCTTCTAACTTTTATCAATATTTCTATTATCCTTCTGCCTTCCTTACATCTTTTGATTCCTCTGGCCCTAACCTTTTGCCTTCAAGAGAATATAGAAAGAAGTAAGGAAATAAAATAAGAAGAAAAACTGCCAAAGAGAAAACTTAACTCACACGCAGAACCAACAGCTAAATAAAATTCTAGAGCATAGAGAAAAGCTAATCAACTGAACAAACCCATCAAGATAATATGATGACCAGAGGGCAACAGAAAAATACAAATGACTCTGAGAAACTGGAAAACATGGACCAGTCCAGTGCACAAAATAAAAACCAGGAAGCAATGCAGTACATCGAACAACTAATCAAAGCTATCCAAACAAATATCATGGACCAACTTAAAGAACTGAAGGAAGAGATTAAGGATATAAAGAAGACACTGGGAGAACATACTGAAGAAATAGCTAACACACCTAAAAAGGTAATGGATATGATGGCGAACAAAGACACAAGTCAAGAAATGAAAAAGACGCTGGACTCACATGGCAGCAGAATTGAACAGGCAGAGGAAAGAATTAGTGATATGGAAGACAATACAGTTGAAATCAAAGAGATCGTAGAAAAGATAGACAAAAAGATAGAAAAAATCCAGTATGGTCTCAGGGAATTAACCGATAATGCAAGACGCACACACATACGCATTATGGGCATCCCAGAAGGAGAAGAGAAGGGAAAGGGAACAGAAGGAGTGTTGAAGGAAGTTATGGCTGAAAACTTCCCAACTCTATTGAGAGAGATGGATGTGCAGATCCAGGAAGCACAGCGCACCCCAAATAGTATAAATCCCAACAGGCCAACTCCAAGACATATACTTGTCAAACTGTCCAATGCTCAAGACAAAGAGAAAATACTCAAGGCAGCAAGAGAAAAGAGAACCATCACATACAAGGGAAGCACAATAAGATTAAGTGCTGATTTCTCAGCTGAAACCATGGAGGCAAGAAGACAGTGGTATGACATAGTCAAAACACTAAAAGAAAAAAACTTCCAGCCACGAATTCTCTATCCAGCAAAATTGGCATTCAAAAATGATGGAGAGTTCAAAATATTCACAGATAAACAGCAATTAAGAGAGTATGTCAAGAAGAAACCAGCACTTCAAGAAATACTAAAGGAATCTCTACAAATTGAAAGGAAAAAACAAAGGAGAGAGAGTTGGAGGAGAGTTTAAAAACAACTGAAAACTCAAAAAGAGAAACAAAACAACATATGACATACATTAACCCAAAGAAAAAATGACTGAAGTAAGAAATTCATTACGAGTAATAACACTGAATGTTAATGGATTAAATTCACCAATCAAAAGACACAGATTGGCAGAATGGATAAGAAAATATGATCCATCTATATGCTGTCTACAAGAAACCCACCTTCGGCCCAGGGATTCAAGGAGGCTGAAAGTGAATGGCTGGAAAACCATTTTACAAGCTAACAATAGCCAAAAAAGGGCAGGAGTAGCTATTCTAATATCAGACAAAATAGACTT